>MU754695.1:40967-48677 GCA_026770625.1 Nicotiana glauca | reverse complement strand
TTCATCCTATGCCACCAATAATGCTGCCGCAAGTCCTGATACATCTTCGCGGCACCCGGGTGAATAGAATACCGAGAACTATGGGCCTCCGCTAAGATCAACTCTCGAATCCCATCGATATTAGGCACACATACTTGCCCCTGCAACCTCAAAACACCATCCGCATCTAAAGTCACCTTCGTGGCACCTCCACGCTACACAGTGTCTCTCAGGACACACAAATGAGGATCGTCAAACTGTCGATCACGGATACGCTCCAATAATGAAGAATGAGCGAAGCTAAAACTCGGCTAGGCTCAGAAATGTCCAACCTCACAAACCGATTGGCCAAGTCCTGAATATCCAAAGCAAGCGATCTCTGGCTGACCGAAATATAAGCAAGACTACCCATACTAGCTGACTTCCTACTCAATGCATCCGCCACCATATTGGCTCTCCCCGGGTGGTATAAAATAGTAACATCATAATCTTTCAATAGCTCCAACCATCTCCGCTGCCTCAAGTTCAACTCTTTCTGCTTGAACAAGTATTTCAGACTCTTATGATTAGTGTATACCTCACACGTCACACCATATAAGTAATGCCTCCAAATCTTCAAAGCATGAACAATGGCTGCCAACTCTAGATCATGGACTGGGTAATTCTTCTCATGGATCTTCAACTGCCTCGAAGCATAAGTAATAACCCTGCCATCCTGCTTCAATACTGTGCCAAGCCCTATACGAGAAGCATCACAATAAACTGCATAAGGCCCTGAACCTATGGGCAAAACCAATATCGGTGCCGTAGTCAGAGCTGTCTTGATCTTCTGAAAGCTCTCCTCGCACTCATCTGACCACCTGAACTGGGCACCCTTCTGGGTCAACCTGGTCATCGGGGATGCTATCGATGAAAACCCCTCCACGAATCGACGATAATAACCAGCTAACCCCAAGAAACTCCCAATCTCAGTCGCTGAAGCAGGTCGAGGCCAATTTTTGACTGCCTCAATCTTCTTCGGATCTACCTGAATGCCCTCTGCTAATACTACATGACCCAAAAATGCAACTGAACTCAACCAAAACTCACACTTCGAGAACTTGGCATACAACTGACTATCCTTCAGAGTCTGAAGAACCACTCTGAGGTACTGCTCGTGCTCCTGCTGACTGCGGGAGTACACAAGAATATCATCAATGAAGAATATCACGAACAAGTCTAAATAAAGCCTAAACACACGGTTCATCAACTCCATAAATGCTCCTGGGGAATTGGTCAACCCAAATGACATGACCAAAAACTCATAATGCCCGTACCGAGTGTGAAATGCTATCTTAGGGACATCAGACGCCCTAATCCTCAGCTGATGATAGTCCGATCTCAAATCTATTTCTGAAAACACCTTCGCACCCTGCAACTGGTCAAACAAATCATCAATCCTCGGCAGTGGATACTTGTTCTTTATCGTCACCTTGTTCAACTGCCGGTAATCGATGCACATCCTCATCGATCCATCCTTTTTCTTCACAAATAGTACTGGCGCACCCCAAGGAGAAACGCTAGGCCTGATGAAACCCTTCTCTAGCAAATCTTGCAACTGTTCCTTTAACTCTTTCAGCTCTGGCGGGGCCATACGATACGGGGGGATAGAAATGGGTTGCGTGCCTGGAGCCAGATCAATGCAAAAGTAAATATCCCTGTCGGGCGGCATACCCGGCAGTTCTGAAGGGAAAACCTCTGGGAACTCCCGAACAATAGGGACTGAGTAAATAGAAGGAACCTCTGTGCTGGAATCACGAACATATGCCAAATAAGCTAAACACCCCTTCTTGACCATGCGTCGAGCCTTAACATATGAAATAACACTGCGGGTGGCATGCCCTAGGGTCCCTCTCCACTCCAATCGGGGCAAGTCCAGTAAAGCCAAGGTCACGGTCTTGGCGTGACAATCCAAGATTGCATGATACGGGGACAACCAATCCATCCCCAGTATAACATCAAAATCAACCATATCTATAAGCAACAGATCAACACGGGTCTCAAGACCCTCAAATACTACTACACGGGAACGATGGACTCAGTCGACCACTATAGAATCACCCACTGGTGTAGATACATATACAGGAATACCCAAGGCATCACTAGGCATAGCCAAGTAGGGTGCAAAATAAGACGACACATATGAAATCGTAGACCCAGGGTCAAATAGCACTGAAGCATCCCTATCACAGACCAGAATAGTACCTGTAATAACAGCATCGGAAGACTCAGCCTCTGGCCTGGCTGGCAAAGCATAACACCGAGGCAGGGCCCCACCTCCCTGAGCCATATCTCTAGGACGATCAACTACTGGCTGACCTCTGCCTCTGCCGGTCCAAGCTCCACCTCTACAGTCCCTACCTACACCTCTATGATCCCTAACCCCACCTCTAGCTGGCTGGCCGGGCTGTGGATCACCTGCTGCCTGAATCATGGGGCGAGGACCCTACTGCAAAGAGCTGCCCGAGGCTTGAGGGGAAAACCTGACAATGTGACCGGGGTCACCACAACTATAACAAGATCTCGGCTGCTGCGACTGCTGGCCCTGTTGACCTGAATGTCCTCCCCTGAAGCTCTGAAGTGGGGGTGCACTAATAGGCTGCTAATCTGAATAGTACTGCTGAGAACTACCGCTGCCTGGAGTACCATGAGAAACCTGAAGCGTGGATTGAAAGGGCCTCGGTAACTGACCCCTACCATAGGAATCCCTACCTCCAGACGAGGTACCACTGAACCTACCAGAATGACGAGGCCTCTTGTTCGACATCTGAC
Source organism: Nicotiana glauca (assembly GCA_026770625.1). NCBI lineage: Eukaryota > Viridiplantae > Streptophyta > Magnoliopsida > Solanales > Solanaceae > Nicotiana > Nicotiana glauca. Next base: position 45,887 of record MU754695.1, on the reverse strand, counting down.
CACCTCCCCGTGAGAGGGACATCTCAACTTTGCGGGCCGCATTGGCCGCCTCCTGAAAGGAAATATCACTATCAACTCCCATGGCCATCTGGAGACGGATCGGCTGAATCAATCCATCAATAAACCTCCGGACCCCCTCTCTCTTCGTAGGGAGTATCACAACCGCATGGTATGCCAAGTCAACAAATCTAGTCTCATACTGTGTAACTGTCATGGAGCCCTGCTGGAGGCACTCAAACTGCCTACGAAGTGCCTCCCGTTGAGTGAATGGGAGAAACTTCTCCAAGAATAACTCTAAGAATCGATCCCATGTCAAAGCTGGAGACCCTGCTGGTCTAGATAGGCAATAATCCCTCCGCCAAGTCTTGGCGGACCCTGCAAGCCGAAAGGTGCAAAAATCGACCCCGTTGGTCTCCACTATACCCATGGTCCTGAGAATCTCATGACAGCTGAATAGAAAATCTTGGGGATCCTTTGATGAAGCACTGCTGAAAGTAGTGGTGAAGAGCTTGGAGAACCGATCAAGTCTCCACAAAGCATCTGAAGACATAGCCGCTCCATCGACGGCCTGAGCTGTAATACCTGTCTGAGCTGCCACTACGGGCTGAACCACTGGGACCTGAGTCCAGGGAGTTACTTGCTCCGGAGTACGCATAGCAGGAGTCTGAACCCCTCCTTCAACCTGAGAAGTGGCTGGGGCTACTGGCAACAAACCCACTCTAGTGACACTATCCATAAAGCCTGCCAATCTGACTAGAGCATCCTGAAGATCTGGGGTGAACATGACCCCTCCTGGGACCTGAGCTGGGCCCACTGGAGCTGTTGGGGCTGGAACCTCCTCATCATAGTCAATATGAGGCTCCACCTCTGGAACTGCTTCCCAGAGCTGAGCTTTGCCCCTGCCTCGGTCTCTGGCACAGCCTCGGCCTCTATCCCTCGCAGGAGCTACTGCTGGGGGCTCGGGCTGCTTCGCGGTAGAAGAAGAAGCACGTGTTCTCTCCATCTGCGAAAGAACATAGTAGAAAGACAATCAGTATTTGAGAAACAGAACTGCACGACAAGAAAGAACAAAAGTGAAATTTTTCCTAACTCTGTAGCCTCTGGGGATAAATACAGACGTCTCCGTACCGATCCCTCAGACTTTACCGAGTTTGTCTGTGATTAGCGAGACCTATGCAACCTAGAGCTCTGATACCAACTTGTGACGACCCGGATTTACCGCCATCGGGAGTCGTGATGGCGCCTACTAACGGAGCTAGGCCAGCCAAACTTTAAACATTCTCCGATAAATTTCAACAATATAAATAAACGAAAATCAATTAATTAAGTGCAGAAGACTTTAAGTAATATAAAAATAAAATCGAAATGCGGAAGTTTAAACATTATATCTACCCCAAAACCTGGTGTCGCTAGCTCACAAACTACTAAAGAGTACTACAAACAAGTCTGAATGGAAAGAAAATACATATGTCTGTCTCGGTGCGATGAAAACAAATAGAAATAAAGGAAGGGACTTCGGCCTGCGAACGCCAGCCAGGCTACCTCGTAAGTCCCTACACTGAAGTCAGCTGCTGCTCGGTGCTACTGTTGTGGTCCAAAAGCTGCTCCAGTACCGTGATCTGTGCAAAAAGCAGAGAAGTATAGTATCACCACAACCGACCCCATGTGCTGGTAAGTACCTGGCCTAACCCCGACGAAGTAGTGACGAGGCTAGACCAGACTACCAAGTCAACCTGTGCAGTTCAACATATATATATGCAATAAAAGGAAAGAAATACCGAGACTAAACAGTTAAAAAGGGAAGGAAACATGCTATGGGGGAGTAATCCGAATATAACAGTCATCGACGAAATTAAGAAACAGGGGCACAATAATAACTACCAAAGAATAAGAAATTCAATGTTTGCACGGCATCAACCTTCGTACTTTTACTCTTATCCTCACCCAAAGCAATCGAATAACTTGCACGGCATCACCCTTCGTGCCTTCCCTCACATAACTCTCATTTCATGGCACAGAATGATCCTTCGTGCAAATATAATCAAATCAGAGCACGAAATGTCCCTTCGTGCATAAATGGTCAAAACATGGCACGGAATGACCCTTCGTGCAAATGTAATAAAAATGGCACGGAATGACCCTTCGTGCATTATCACTCTTCCTCACTCAAACAGCAATCACAACCAAACGGGCGAGAGAAATAAACAATAATAAGAAATGTCCCGGCAAGGGAAAAACACAAGTAACAACTAAGTCTCGGCAAGGGAATAATAACAACAACTTTCAAATCCCGGCAAGGGAAAATATTCAATATACTCAAACTATCCCAGCAAGGGATTTATCACAACTCTTTCCAATACTTTCATCTCTTACTCAATAGTATTTATCGTTCGAGCCAACGCTCCAAAGTATTAACATTTCATAGTTTATCCTCAAACTCTTCACATTATGTAGAAATCATTATTTAACTTGGAAGAGTTCCAGAATATATCAAAAACAAGTACAAACAAAGACCCACGGTCATGCTAGACTCCGATGTATAGATACCCGTCACCATGCCTATACACCGCACTCGATCATTTAGCAAATAGCAATTTATAATACTCTAATCCTATTCCCTCAAGCCAAAGTTAGATCAAATACTTACCTCAAATGCTCCAAAAGTCCACTCAAACCTCTAGAATAGCTTTACCCCTTGAATTCACCACAAAACCGCTCGAATCTAGTCAAAAATTAATTGAATGTATCAACAAATGCTAATTGAATCAACTTGAATGCATAAAAATGAATTTCCCAAAGTTTTACTTAAAAATTCCAAAAATGCCCCCCGGGCCCACGTGGTCAAAACCTGAGGTTCGAACCAAAACCCGGTTACCCATTCCTCCACGAGTTCATATCTATGATTTGTTTTGAAATCGGACCTCAAATTGAGGTTCAAATTCCCAATTTTAACAAAACCTAGGTTCTACTCAAAATTCTCATTTTTACCCATGAAAAACCTTGATTTTTGGATGAAAACATGATAAATGATGTTAAATATTGAAAAAATTAAGTAAAAGTTGACTTACAAATAATTTGGAAGAAGGTTTGTGCTTGAAAAATCGCCTATGGTGTTTTATGTTTGGAAGGATGGTGAAAAATGGCTTAAAATTCGACTAAGTATGAAAATGCAGGTCTCTGATGTCGCATTTGCGAACTGGGGTTCGCAATTGCGAACCCCGACCAAAATATGGGATTTACGAAGTCGAGTTCGCATTTGCGAACTCTGAAGGACACTGGAAAGTTCGCATTTGCGAACTCTTGGTCGCATTTGCGAAGACTGGGTTCGAGGGAGGGCATTGCATTTGTGCTAATATTCTTCGCATTTGCGATAAAAAGCTCGCAATTGCGAGCTCGCATTTGTGAGTGCTGGTTTCGCAATTGCGAAGCCTGCAGAACTGAAGCACACCAGGTTTTTCCAACTATGAGAAATGCTACTCGTGGCCTATCCAAAACTCACCCGAGCCCTCGGGGCTCCAAACCAAACATGCACACAACCTCAAAAATATTCTACGGACTTACTCGTGCGATCAAATCGCCAAAATAACATCATTATCAAAGAATCAAACCCCAAAACTCATGATTTCCATTTCAAAGTTCATCAACCTCTAACTTTAGATATTTAGGTCCGAAACACGTCAAACGACGTCCGATTTCGACCAAATTTCACAGAAAGCGCTTAACGCATATTTAAAACCTGTATTGGGTGTCGGAACCAAAATACGAGCCTGATACCTATATTTTCTAACTCATTTTTATTTTCGTTTTTCCTTAATAATTCCAGAAAATAATTTAACAGAAAAAAAAATTTTACCCGGGTTCTGGACCTCGAATTTCGACTCCGGGCACATGCCCGAGTCCCATATTTTTCTATGGACCCTACGGGGCCGTCAAATCATGGATCCGGGTCCATTTACCCAATATGTTGACCAAAGTCAACTATATCAATATTAATATCAAAATTCTTCAATTTTTTTCACAGAATTCACATATTTTAACATAAAAACTTTCCGGCTTCATGCCCAGACTGCAAATCGAGGCAACTAAAAGCGAGGTTTCCAAGGCCTTGAAAGCGCGGTAAAAGGAAGAAATACGGTGATGACCCTTGGGGTCGTCACATTGTAATAGTTAGTTCGATTTAAGGTACACCAAAAATTATGATTATGTCTCTAAGCTATGTACCGCATGTCATGTAACTAGGTGTAAAGGTTTCAAAACTATGTGAGATATTTATTTAATTAATGGGGTAGCTTATGTAATAACTGCCAAACATGCCCAGATTTAAAAGTTTGGGGCCTGACAAGCACTGAGTCCAAATGGACTCTAGCCCAAGACATATATTGTATATTACTCAAACAACTAATGAATTTAAATCTAAAGGAACTTGGGCCTGACTGAGTCTAGATGAATCTAGCCCAAAATAATGTTGTTAAGCATTCAATCAATTAAACACATTTAATTCAGGAAGATTCGGGCCTACTAATGAGTCCAAATGACTCTGGCCCAATATCCATATGTGGACAGATAAATGGAATTAAAAACAAGTTTGGGCCTGATGATAATGAGTCCAAGTGAACTCTAGCCCAATGCATATTTGTGTGAAGGATTTTGAGATAATTTGTAATGATATTTGTAAAGTTTTACCTATATTTTGTTTATCTTTTAAAACAGAAGTTAAAAAAAAGGGCTTTTGAATAGAATAAAATAATCAAAAGTTTTAAATTTGGATAATTTTCCTACTGATTTGCCTAAGTCTTTTATTTCTTATTAACTTATGTTAAAGTGCTAAGTTTTAAAAACTCATTTGTATTTGAAAATCTTAAAGTCTAAAGTCCATTGATCAATTCATCTTATTTAGCATAAAATCATATTACAATTCCA
>MU754695.1:3467-35967 GCA_026770625.1 Nicotiana glauca | reverse complement strand
ATGACTAGATAAATGATATTACTATTAGATTTGGCTTGATGAGGGTGTAAGTTTCTGAAGGGGCAATATGTTGTGATTTATGGATACTTCATGGGTATTGCGGTACTCTCTTAGTTGATCGACTGCTGATGCTCACATTTTGCTTTGTGGTACAGAAAAATTATAGAAGTATTCCTCGTGGGATGATCGTGTACTAGAGAAGCGTAAGATATTCAAGCGGTAGAGTTAAGATCGGATATGGTAATCCGTGGGTTCTATGGATTTTGAGACTGGGAGTTCTCATGAGTGGATGGTTTCGTGGTTGTGGGCTCTGAAGATGTAGCCGAGGTTAGTCAGAGCGTAGTATGTGTTGTGATCCAATCATTGTGGACTTTCGGAGGGTTATGTATCTATCAGTGGGTGACTGGAGCTAATTTTCCATTGTTATGCCCAATTAGGATGTGTATTCTGTACCGAGTCGGGTTGGTTGGCTCCATACTGCTATTGTTGAGGGATGTGCCATTCTGTTGTTGCAGCTTATTCCCGTTTTGAAGTGATCTATGAATTAACCTTCTATGCTACGAGGAGTTATAATTCGTCGATTATATGCACATATGGTGCGGTTCTATTGGGGTCTTATAGCAGAATTTGAGCGAGAAGAGTATTGGGTATTGCTTGGTTGATGGCGTATTGGTTATGCTCTTTCGGGTTTTGTGTGGCATTGTGTCATTTGCTTCTCAGGGATTATGGTAATGCACTTTGGGTGCTTGATGTCGAATTTTGCTTGGTTATTGATTTTGAGAGGGGTGGCTCGAGGTATATAATATGGACTAGCATTTGGATGGGCCAAGCACTGTACCGGAGTTCTTTTGAGACATGATCCTTTGTGTTAGATTTGTGTGTTTTGGTTTTGCGGGGTGTGATGGGTTCTTAGCATTGCGTTGTGGTGGTACCCATTGAGCTTGCGAGACATTTCTCTTGTCTGAGTCATTTTCCATGACTGAGTACATTTGGAATGTTTCTTATTAGTGCACGGATTTCACGAGTTACGTCTTTAGATTGTATTGATGTGTCATGTCACTAGAGTCGTCGCGTTGGATAAGATGGGGTCATTGGACCTAGAATGAATACTATCAGAATTGATTGCAATGCAAATGTAACAATAATATTGAAAGTCAGTTTAGAAATTTGCTATAGTCCTTGTCGAAGGAGAGGGAGCTCTATGACTTGTTGATCTGACGAATGGTTATGAGTTTGTGCGTGTTTGTTTCATCATTGGCAGTGTTGATACCCAATTTTTTCCCTGCGTATTTTATACCCAAAATACCTTCAAAATAGCATGTGTATGCATATATAAGCATGCCCATGGGTTTTGGTATTTTTCCCAAATCTTAAGATTTTTAAAATTAATTTATTGTCTATTTTAACAATGCAAAATCCAATAATTAGTCCCAAAATTATCATTTTGGTGAATAATTTATTTTCATCCTCATATTTACACCAAAGTATAATTAATGTAATTTTTTAATATTTTTACAAATTTATTTGATATTTTTTAAGCTAAATTGCATAAAATTATAATTATAGCCTATATTACGATTAAAAGCATTTTATGATTATAAAATTATTTTCAGTATTTTTAGATTAATGTTATACATTATTAACTAGTTCAGTGCTTTTAATTTATTTTTAAAATCATTTTAACTATTTTATAAAAATTAAAAGGGGAGAAATTGGCTATTTAACACATAGCCCATTATCATTTCAGTTTTAGCACAAAATTAAACCACAATTCCACCTAAATTAAACGACACAAATTCATTTTTTAACCCGACCCCTTGACCCAATTTCTAAACCCGTTCGGTTTTCTTTTAAATCCTGGCTGCTGATCATTTTGATCAACGGTCATAATTCATTCTTTCCTTTTTTTGATCATAATTCATTCTTTCCTTTTTTAATCTCCTAACCCCCTAACCCTAATTCATTTACCCAAAGATAGCCGCCCTCGTCTCCCAAATCCTCTCTATCCCTCTTCGAAACCCTAGCCCTATCCCGCCTACTGTCGTCTCATTCCCACTGGAATCCAAGGCAGCCCTGGCCATGGATGGCCTATATCCACTTTCCCTCGCTGTTAGACCTAAATTAATCAAAGCTCGGTGGCTGACTTCCATGGTTTCCTTTAGATCTACCTCAGATCTGCAAGATCTATGGCCTCTCCGGCCATTCTCCGGCATGTTCAGAGCAATATAAGTCTCTCCGACTCAGGATCCGACTTTCCTTAAGATCTTCTCATCCTAGGGTCTTCTCTACCATTTTAAGCCTTCTAAGGTTCTTCGCTCGTCTATTTCTTTCAGATCTGTGACGTGTTTGGTCTTTAATAGACGTTTCAGTGTATCTCCCTAAATTTCCTTTTAAAAAATTGTTTGAATCCGATTTTAGGGTTTCTGGAAAATTTCGTTAAAGGCTTTCTGACTCTTTTGCTCTCTCTTATGTGTGTTTATACTCGCTCGTTTATTTCTTATTATGCTTAAGTTTGTTCTCTTATTCTTTCTTGATTTGACGAGATGACTTTTTTTGTTTTTTTGTTCACATGTTAACTAGGTTGTTTGCTACTTATTCTTTGCTATATGTTCGTGCTCTTTGATTTTATTTCACTTTACTGAGTTTTACTCTTACCTGCTTTGATTAAACTTCTGATATTTGTTTGGGTTCCAAGATTTTCTCAAGCATGCCTTTGAATCAATGTGTTTTCTATCACGTATGTTTGATTTCTGATCTCTGATTCTTTTTGAAACCCTAAAATTTTGGGGTTTTTCTTTGGGTAGATGGCACTAGGGTTTAACTTTGGAACCCTAGGTTTCCAGACTCAGGGTGAGCATGTAGTTGAACTCGAAATCCTACTTGCCTATGATTCTGAAACTTTCATCATTAGACTCTTCTTTTATTTGAACTGTATGCTTTTTATATGATAAAAACTTCCCTTCGAAAAGATTTCAACAAGGATTGATTTTGAAATCCCTTTAATCATGCTAGTGATTCACCACTGATTTCTTTCGATTGAACCCCTGTTTTTACCCTACTGGCTGTTTATTTTTTATCCTTTTGTGTAAAAATCCTAGGCTTGTTATGTTTTCCTTAAATACTTGGTCTTGTGCATATCTTCTGTGATTCTGTACCAACGTTTGAATTATTCTTTACTTAATTTCCTGAGGTTCTTTGTGATTACAATAGGATCAGGGATCTTTTTGACTAATTTTCAAACTGATACCTTATTTTTACTTTATAAAGAACACTACTATTCCATCTTTCCTTAATTACCAACTATGTACTTGGCCCTATTTGTGCACTACATGGTTTCCTTACCTTAATTGAGCCTTAGTAAACTGATTTTTTCTCCTTATTCCATCTCAATTAGTCGTTTGACCTAGACCCCCTAATTAAAGGAGTCTAGTTGTCTTAATTGATACTAATTGATTGGTTTCTATGTTTGTGCACACTTTGCCTGACTTACTTGTTTTCAAAAACTATATAAGGACTTAGTTCTCCCTCTTTCTGAGGTCAATTCTCTCGTAATCAGAAATACACGAAATACATCATTCACACACTGAACTCACTTTTCGAACAATACTGTTTTCTAATCCTGCTCGCTTGAGATCCTTTGGAACTGCTGTTTGCAATTCGACTTTTTCAAGGCTAGTTTTGCTTACTTATTTTTTTTCTTTGAAACGGGTATGTCCTTTGTTTAAGTATTCTTCTTCACCCCACTATGTGTTTACTTTATAGCTTCAGGCTTCTTGTTTACTTTATTGCTTATATGCTGTAATTTGTGCTTCATATCTCTTTTCTTTGCTTCTGTTTCTGTCATGAATCCTCTACCCATATTCCCTTCTATGTGTTGAGTTAAGCTCTTGGCCTGACAGTATCCTAATTATTGTCCAGGCCTTAGCTTGATCCATAGTGGATCCGAACTCTCAATGCTTGACTAGTAGGCTGGTCAGGGTGTGCCAACATCCCAATTGCTGGGTATAACCACCAGCTTGCCCTATCTCTCCTTGATTCCCTTCCCCTTTATGCACTTACACCTATTCCTAGAATCTTAAGTTCTGCCCCTCTCTTATGAGCCTTGCTTTGGGACCCTGAGTTCCCTCTGAACTTGGACATCTGAGAGCTGGCCTTTCCACACTGCACTATGTTCTTGATTCTGAAATGTTTTTGGGGTGTAAGCACTGCCTGGAGTCCCTTTGAAACTCTTGGGAACTTTGACACACTCCAAATATGAGAACGTCTTTTGGAAATCTGATCCTGGAAGTTAGTTTATCTCATATTGTTGGACTTTGAGTCTGAATTAGGCTGATTAGATGTAGCTGTAACCACTGATGTAATTTTTTTCCTTTTTTTTATTCATTCAGTCTGTAATAATTTTGTAATAACTATTGGGATGGATAGTGAAAAGGGATGGGGGAATGAATGCATGTAAAAGGTAGAAAACATGCATATAGGGTCTTTTATCATTCTGCATTTTTGCGCTTGGAAATCATGCCTATAGGATATTCGATAATTCTGCTTTTTTTTTGCGCTTAGAAAACATGCGTATAAGGTCTTTTTTTTTTTATAATTCTGCATTTAAGCATCTAGAAAGCATGCCTATAATTTTGTACTTATGCATATATACGCCACTAGGCAAACAACTTTGGGCTTAATAATAATCAATCCATTTAGAGATCATGTCCATAGGACTCTTGCAACTGTCAAAATCAACGACACTTAGAGACCATGCCTATAAGGGTAAATTAATGAATCGATTTCATTTTGGAATCTAAAATCAGTCTTAAATTCTGCAGATCCCTTTTCTAGAATCAGTAAACTCTTCCTTAAAATCAGTATACTCCTTCATTGTTAGATATCCTGCCTATAAGTTTCACCTAGGCAATCCAGTAGGTAATTGATTAACTGTATCAGTTTTGATAATTACATATAGTTAGGGCTAATTCGGACTCCTCATCTGGAAAATATGTGATAACTCAGCCTGTCCTACACTTCGCTTAATCAAAGACCTAATCAGTATTTGTAAGTCATGCTAAATAATTTTCTACTTTAAATGAGGAGGCCTACTTGAGCCGTAATTGCTATGTGCTTCCCTCTTAGATGCTATTTGTTATTGCCTGTCGCCTAGCTTTTGTCCTTTTGAAATTCTGAAAAGCCCCAACTCCCTCCTCTTTAGGACTAGTAGTCTCACTGCCTCTTAGACTAATAGGAGTGGTGCGGGTAATAGCATGCGATAAATTTCTCCGCGCTTTAATACCTTAATGGGGTGGGAAGGGTAGACATGGAGATGATGATTACGCGATAACATCATGCGTATGATTGGCTACCGGTGTTGTGTGGATGATCCATGTATTTTACAAACCTAGGACCCCCTTCCTTTATGTAATTATTTTAGATTGTCAATTTTCAACTCTTTAAAATTCTGCATTTTGTTTCAGTCATTAAAATTTCCCCTTTAATTTTTGCACTATCCTCTTCTTCTAAAAAACTTTTCTGCTCACCCACTTCTGTATCTGATTATTTATATTCATTATTTGGTCCCTTTTTCTGCACTTAGACATTCTTTCAAATAACTAGGAAATTACCTAGTCCCTAATTTCAGCGTGTTTAGTAACCATTATGCATATCTACTCGAGGTCTTTATGTGAAATTGGCTTGTATGCTTACTTTCTTTAAAGTCACAATTGTAGCATGGCTGGGAACCACACTAGTGGATCTTGAGGGGTGCCTAAGGGAATCACACTAGTGGATCTTGAGGGGTGCCTAACACCTTCCCCTCGAGATAATTTCTAGCCCTTACCCAAACTCTAGTTTTCCAACTCAAAGCCTTCTTAGTGTCGTAATGCACTTAATCATTAGGTGGCGAATCTTCAAACTCCAAAACCGAATTCCCAAAACCGAAAATAGTTGTTCGGCCAAATGTCGTAAACCCGATTTCGCCTTTTGAAATAAAAAGGGGGCATCGACAGCATGGCGACTCTGCTGGGGATTTTCTTTAGGCTTTTACCATTTCATGTTATTTTTGACTTTATTGCTTCTTTATTGCTTTTATTTAATGTCTTTATCTCTCTTCTACTTCAAAACTGACTTGGCTCTTTGTTTTCTTTTCTTTAATGCTTTTACCGCTTTCCTTCAATACTGCTGTAATCACAGAAATTATTGTAATCATTATCTTTATGAATGTGCGAATATGTGACAACTTGTTTCATTCTTGTAATTGTATCTTCAACATCATATTCCAGTACTGCCAAAAAATACCATATCAACGCTTATAATAAGTGGTTGCGCCCTTCCTATATTATCACCCCTAAATTTGGCAAAGGCATATTTGCGGTAAAACCAGTCGATCAGCGGTGCAGTCGGCGGTTTCGTGACTTTCCCTTTTGAGTTGTCCGCTCAAGGGTACTGGTCTAATACCCCATAGAAACCTTACTCTATTTAACTGTGCATGCATCATGGTCAAACCTAGTCGAGTCAGTTATGGTGTCCACATAATGACTCTTTAAGATAGCCTTGTCCAAAGTCTACCGGGTTTCCTTGAAACCCAAACAACACCACCACGTTCTGTGCATTTATTTGGAGAACTAAGTGCTTTAATGCTAACCATTGATTTAAATAGTAGAGTCCGGTGGGGGTATGGTCTTAACCCTTTTGTTTTGCAGAAAATGGAGAACAAGGTCCCCGACTTCGGTATGGTCAGTATACCCTCACTCTTGCTAACATGGTGGAGGAATCTCCCATCAAGTGACCAAATTAAAGAATGGAAAGAGAGGGTCACCAAGGCTAGCAAAAAGCTAGAGTATCTGGAATACAATCTACTGGAATTGGAAGGAAAAGTGAGAAAGAGAGTCACCAACTGTCAGAATGCCGAGGGAAACAAAGGAGAGAACCTGGCAAAAGCATTTCTATTGGAGTATCTACGCAAACTGGAGGATTTGATCAACGAGAACATTCAACCTAGGGAAGGTCCTTTGGGGACCAAGTAGTTAGGATCTTTTCTTTTTGCTTTAAATGTAATAAGGCCAATGGCCATTAGTGACATTTTATTTCCTACAATTTTTAGTGTCGTTTTGGGATTCGTCTTATTTTTATCAATAAAATGAGGCATTTAGCATTATAAGTTCTCCAAATCAACTTGTCTCGAGGCCTAGCTCGGGCATAACGAGGCTCAAAAATTAGGACACTATTTATATTCTTGCACTATGTGTTTAAATATTGTAATATTTTCTTCTCACGATCCGCACTAACTTGTTACCTTTTTGTTTTATTCCCTTTCCCCAAAGTTTATTTCGTGCACTCAGGCCTCTTCATCTTACTTCACAAGACCCAAGGGCCCTCCACCTCCTCCTCATCCGAGTCCTATCAGAAACAAGAATAAGGGAAAAATGGAAGACTTGAGCAACATCAGAAAGGAGAACTCGGGTGAACGGGTAAAGGTTACTCAGGGTATTCAGATTTCCAAGGAAAGTGTCGCCAAACTTGAGCAGAAGTTGTTGAAATTTCAGGAAGAACTGGACCAAGTTCGGAACTTGGCAAACTTATCATTTTTCCTTACTACCCCGGACGTCAACTTTCCCAATGCTCAAAATCCTACACCTCCACAAAACATCCCGAAACCATAAAAATAACCCGCTCCCATCACCACTGCAACACATGCCACACTTCGAACAACACCCCACTACTCATTCCCGAACTACTAAACTCCACAAATGATCATCCCCACTACACCCCCATCTATGTTGAAACCATACCACGATATACTCAACCTATTTCAAGCACACCGGAGTCTGATGACAAAGACTCTCTCATTAGGAACCTGGCCACAGAACTCAAGAAGCTGACTAACCGAGTCCAGGGTGTTGAAGGAAACAAAGGTATCGAAGGGCTGAATTATGAGGACATTTGCATTCAGCCAGATGTCGAACTTCCCGAGGGGTACAAACCTCCCAAGTATGAAATGTTTGATGGCACAAGAGATCCCAAGGTCCATTTGAGGACATACTGCGATGAGCTGGTCGGAGTCGGAAAAGATGAAAAGATTTGCATGAAGCTCTTTATGATAAGTTTGAAAGGGGATGCTCTATCTTAGTACATTAGCCAAGACCCCAAGAAGTGGACAAATTGGGTAGGTATGGCGTCCGATTTCATGGACAGGTTCAAATTCAATAGGTAAAATGTGCCAGATGTATTCTACATCCAGAACTTAAAGAAGAACCCATGGAGACATTCCGCGAGTATGCTACTCGTTGGAGATCAGAAGCTGCTAAGGTCAGGCTGGCTTTAGAAGAAGAACAGATGAACAGGTTTTTCGTCCGGGCTCAATACCCATGGTATTATGAGAGCTTGATGTTGATTGAAGGACAAAAATTTTCCGACATCATCAAGCTAGGGGAGAGGATCGAGGAAGGCATTAAAAGTGGTATGGTCACCAACTTTGAGGCATTGCTGGACACCAACAAGGTTCTACAGTCTGGTGGCACGTCCAAGAAAAGGTATGTGAGTGTCGTGATGGTTGCACAGAGAACAAAATTCCCAATAAAATACCAAACCTACCCAATATCCGCTCTCACATATGAGCCTACCCCAAATTACCAAGCACCCCCTCCCTCTTAACAAGCTCCACCACCTACTTACCAATCATCTCCACCCCCACATATCAACCTACCTCACCAAGATATTCCCAACCTACACCCGTCTACCAAGCCTATAATGCTCAGCCCTCTAACTATCAATCGCCTCCCACCCGCCAAAACTTCCCGAGACCACGACCTAAATTTGACAGTAGACCTCCCAAACATTACACCGCCATCGCCGAACCGATTGACCAGTTGTATGAATGGCTCAAGGCTGCTGGTTGCGTCATCCCTATACCTGCCATAACTCCAGAAAATCCTTCTCAATGGGTCAACCCGAACAAAACCTATGCATACCATTCCGACACTAAGGGGCATACCATTGATGAGTGTCTCTCTCAAAGGGATAAAATCCAAGCTTTAATTGACAACAAGATCATTGTGGCAAAGGATACTACTCCTAATGTTCGCAACAACCCTTTACCTGACCACAAGGGTGGAGGCGTTCACATGATCGAGATAGAAGATGATTGGGATACCAAAGGGTCGATTGGATTAATTGTGAAAGGTGACGATCCAAAGAAACCAACAGTCACTCTTAACCCGATTGTGGTCCACATTCAGACTTCTGAAGATGTTGAGGTGAACATGTCCATACCACTTGAGCTTGAAACACCATCTTCTACAAAGACTCCAGGACCAATTGAGGTTGAGTTTGGATCCCCAAAAGCACATGTGCCATTTGAAGTTGATGTGTTACCTCCAAAAACAAGGGTACCTATTCCTGTAGCAATGTCAGCCATAGCACCATTCCATACGAAGGCCATTCCTTAGGATTACATCGCCGAGGCGAGAAGGAAAAGGAAAACCAAATATGGAGAAGCAATTGCAGCATAGGGTATGACCAGAACCGGCAGGGTTTATACTCTAGTACATCTAGCTGAGTCCAGTAGGCAAGCCTCTAGACGACTAACCATCACTGAAACTGGGCCTGATGACCTCTAGAGGAAGATACAAGCAAAGAAATACTCAGTCATCGATCAGTTGAACAAGACGCCAGCCCAGATCTCCATCTTGGCCCTGCTACAAAGCTCTGACGCACATAAAAATGCCTTATTTAAAGTGCTGAGCGAAGCATATGTGCCCAAAAACATAACTGGAGGAGAAATGGCGAACATGGTAGGGCAGGTATTGGAGAGTCACAAAATCACTTTCCACGAAGATGAGCTGCCACCAGAAGGTCTAAGCAACAACAAAGTGTTGCACATCACTATGCAATTTGAAGATTATTTCATCACCAGGATTCTGATTGATGTAGGGTACAACCTCAATATTTGTCCATTGGTGACTCTCAGAACATTGGGAAAGAGCATGCATGAGATCAAGGATGGGGCCATCAACGTCAAAGCTTTTGATGGTTCCCAAAGGTCCACTATTATGGAAATCAGTTTGTGTCTGCAAATGGGACGGACTTGGTTCGACGTTGATTTTCAGGTGATAGACATCCTAGCATCTTACAACTTGCTATTGGGACGACCTTGGATTCACGCCGCTGGAGCTATGGCATCAACCATGCACCAGGCAGTGAAGTTCGAGTGGAATCACCAAGAGGTGATTATTCATGGCGATGCTAGTAATCCCATATACAGTCTCCAGACCATCCCAGCGATCGGAGGAAGAATGAAGATAGGCGGGGAAACCTACCATCGCATTGAGCGAGTCAACACCGTGGACAAGGATAAATGGTGGGATAATAAGATTGAAAGTATACGAGCCTGGCAAAGGATTTGGTAAAAACCTCCAGTGAATCGCCAAACCCATCAAACTAAAGAAATGCGGTACCATTTTTGGTTTGGGATATGAGTACACCTGGAAAGAGTTTAGTGAATGGTCGCCACCATGGCGCGGTCCTTAATACCCATTGGAGCATCCGATACCTCGCCTGGAGCAGAATTTCCAGCTAGCCAAAATCATCTATGGGTTAGAAGAAGAGGAAGCATTAGCATCAATGAAGAATTTGTTCTTGAAAGATGACAATATGGACTGTTATGTCATTTTCGAGGAGGGAGGGGAGGAAGGCCCTTCCATACAAGCTGTGAGCCGAGGAGCGCGCCTCAATAATTGGTCCATCAGAACCACCAAGGCCGGAAAAGCTTCGGGGTAGCAAGGCTGAACAAAGCACCATACATTATCTTTTACTTTTTCTCTAGTTGATTTTCTTTCCGTATTTTCTTTAAATTTTGAAAAGAGCTCCAATGTTCAAAACAGTTATGGAATTTATCAAAGAATTTCAGTTTCTTCTAAATCTCGCTCTTATTATTTTCTCGATCATTTACTTTATTTACACAACATTACTATTACATTACTATTACTATTAAGGTCAGGCTGGCTATAGAAGAAGAACAAATGAACAGGTTTTTCGTCCGGGCTTAAGACCTACAGTATTATGAGAGGTTGATGTTGATTGAAGGCCAAAAATTTTCCGACATCATAAAGCTAGGGGAGAGGATCGAGGAAGGCATTAAAAGTGGTATGGTCACCAACTTTGAGGCATTGCAGGCCACCAACAAGGTTCTACAGTCTGGTGGCACGTCCAAAAAAAGGTATGTGAGTGCCGTGATAGTTGCACAGAGAACAAAATCCGCAATAAAATACCAAACCTACCCAATATCCCCTCTAACATATCAGCCAACCCCAAATTACCAAGCACCCCCGCCCTCTTAACAAGCTCCACCACCTACTTACCAATCATCTCCACCCCCCACATATCAACCTACCTCACCAAGATATTCCCAACCTACACCTGTCTACCAAGCCTATAATGCTCAGCCCTCTCACTATCAATCGCCTCCCACCTGCCAAAACTTCCCTAGACTGTGACCTAAATTCTACAGTAGACCTCCCAAACAATACACCGCCATCACCGAATCGATCGACCAATTGTATGAATGGCTCAAAGCTTCTGGTTGCGTCATCCCTATACCTGCCATAACTCCAAAAAATCCTTCCCAATGGGTCAACCCGAACAAAACCTGTGCATACCATTCCGACACTAAGGGGCGTACCATTGATGAGTGCCGCTCTCAGAAGGATAAAATCCAAGCTTTAATTGACAACAAGATCATCGTGGCAAAGGATCCTACTCCTAGTGTTCGCAACAACCCTCTGCCTGACCACAAGGGTGGAGGCGTCCACATGATTGAGATAGAAGATGATTGGGATCCCAAAGGGTCGATTGGATTGATTGTGAAAGGTGACGATCCAAAGAAACCAACAGTCACTCTTAACTCGATTGTGGTCCATATTCAGCCTTCTGAAGATGTTGAGGTGAACATGTCCATACCACTTGAGCTTGAAACACCATCTTCTACAAAGACGCCAGGACCAATTGAGGTTGAGTTTGGATCCCCAAAAGCGCCTGTGCCATTTGAAGTTGCTGTGTTACCTCGAAAAACAAGGGTACCTATTCATGTAGCAATGTCAGCCATAGAACCATTCCATACGAAGGCCATTCCTTAGGATTACACCGCCAAGGCGAGAAGGAAAAGGAAAACCAAATATGGAGAAGCAATTGCAGCATAGGGTATGACCAGAACCGGCAGGGTTTATACTCTAGAACATCTAGCTGAGTCCAGTAGGCAAGCCTTTAGATGACTAACCATCACTGAAAGTGGGCCTGATGACCTCTGGGGGAAGATACAAGCAAAGAAATACTCAGTCATCGATCAGTTGAACAAGATGCCAGCCCAGATCTCCATCTTGGCCCTGCTACAAAGCTCTGACACACATAAAAATGCCTTATTGAAAGTGCTGTCTGCATGAGATCAAGGATGGGGCCATCAACATCAAAGCTTTTGATGGTTCCTAAAGGTCCACTATTAGGGAAATTAGTTTGTGTCTGTAAATGGGACCGACTTGGTTCGACGTTGATTTTCAGGTGATAGACATCCCAGCATCTTACAACTTGCTATTGGGACGACCTTAGATTCACGCTGCTGGAGCTATGGCATCAACCCTACACCAGGCAGTGAAGTTCGAGTGGAATCACCAAGAGGTGATTATTCATGGCGACGGTAGTAATCCCATATACAGTCGCCAGACCATCCCAACGATCGGAGGAAGAAGGAAGATAGGCGGGGAAACCTACCATCACATTGAGTGAGTCAACACCGTGGACAAGGATAAATGGTGGGATAATAAGATTGAAAGTATACTGAATTGGTGTGTATACGAGCCTCGCAAAGGACTTGGTAAAAACCTCCAGGGAATCGCCAAACCCATCAAGCTGAAGAAATGCGGTACCACTTTTGGTTTGGGATATGAGTACACCTGGAAAGAGTTTAGTGAATGGTCGCCACCATGGCGCGGTCCTTACTACCCATTGGAGCATCCGATACCTCGCCTGGAGCAGAATTTCCAGCTAGCCAAAATCATCTATGGGTCAGAAAAAGAGGAAGCATTAGCATCAATGAAGAATCTGTTCTTGAAAGATGACAATATGGACTGTTATGTCATTTTCGAGGAGGGAGGGGAGGAAGGCCCTTCCATACAAGCTGTGAGCTGAGGAGCGCGCCTCAATAATTGGTCCATCAGAACCACCAAGGCCCGGAAAGCTTCGGGGTAGCAAGGCTGAACAAAGCACCATACATTATCTTTTACTTTTTCGCTAGTTGATTTTCTTTCCGTATTTTCTTTAAATTTTGAAAAGAGCTCCAATGTTCAAAACAATTATGGGATTTATCAAAGCATTTTAGTTTCTTCTAAATCTCGCTCTTATTATTTTCTCTTTTATTTACTTTGTTTACGCAACATTACTATTACTTGTCTTGATGAACCGACGATTGTGACTTGCGACGAGACAACGCAACAAGCAGATATAGACTCAGAAGAGGATGATATACCAGAAGAGGTCATTAAAGAGGTTGAGGACTTTGAGAATAGGCCTAAGTCTAACCTGGACGAAACCGAGGCTATCAACTTGGGGGATACAGAGAATGTCATGGAAACACGCATCAGTGTTCACCTATCACCATTAGAAAAGGAAGAGTACACAGAATTCCTAAGGGAATATGAGGACATATTTGCCTGCTCGTATGATGATATGACTGGTCTCAGTACATATAGTGTAGCTCATAAGTTGCCAACCGATCCGACATGTTCGTTGCTAAAGCAGAAGCTCAGGAAGTTCAAACCTGACATGAGTTTGAAAATCAAGGAAGAAGTCACTAAGCAGGTCAAAGCTAAGGTTCTCATGGTACGAAAAGTTATCATTTGCTCTATTGGGGTATCGCACCACAGTCCGCACATCAACTGGTATAACTCCCTATATGTTGGTCTATGGTACAGAAGCAGTCATTCCCGCCGAAGTAGAAATTCCATCTCTAAAATCATACAGGAAGCATAAATCGATGATGCAGAATGGGTAAAAAGCCACTACGAGCAATAGCTCTAATAGATGGGAAGAGAACGAATGCAGTTTGCCATGGTCAATTGTATCAGAACAGAATGTCCAGATCTTCCAACAAAAGAGTCAAGCCAAGACAATTTACACCAGGACAGCTGGAATTGAAGAAAATCTTTCCACATCAAGATGAAGCCAAAGGAAAATTCTCTCCCAATTGGCAGGGGCCGTACATGGTTCACCGAGTTCTAACAGGAGAAGCCCTCATACTCGCAGGAATGGATGGAGAAGTCTGGCCAAAGCCGATCAATTTAGATGCAGTCAAACGATATTATGTGTAGCCATTTATGATTTCTTTATGATGTAATTTGAACTACGTCTGACCTGATTCCCGTTTAAGAGGGGATACGTAGGCAGCCTTATGGGTTCGGTCATAATTCAATAAAATTTTCATTTTCCCCGCTATCGGAAACTGGGACAAAATTTTGAGGAGGACCCTCAAAATTCCAAAGTTGATTTTCAACCAGTCATCGCACGCAGCCGTCAGAAGCACCAGCCCAGTAAACTGGGGTAGAATTTTGAGGAGGACCCTCAAAATTCCGAAGAGAGAGGTTGCAATGTCTTGAACCGCATCGCAGTCATCAGTTAATCTAAAAGAAAACTATTTTTTTTAATTATATGATTATGTAACTTTTTTTACTAAATCATGCATGTCCGTTATCAAAATCGCTTTGTTTAGCGACGCTGCACCAATGAAAACAACGCCGAGCAGGAAAAGCAAAGTCCACGGGAAGACGGACTAACCTTTCCCCTTTACAAAACTCACAATTTTCTTTGGATGCAGGTACCCAAGACATAAATCATCAAATACACTTACATACTTATACTTTGTCAGGAATACAACTCTTAGAATCATCATCTATTTACATGACATCCCCAGCATCCACAAAATCGCAATCAGCTATCAGCTATCAGCTAAGAGATCTCATCACTATTTGCCTTTTGCATTTCTCTGCATTGCATAAGGCTACCGTTCTGCCTTCCGAGACTAAGAAATATCTCCATATGCATTCTCTCTGCATTGCATAAGGCTACCATTCTGCCTTTCGAGACTAAGCACTGTCTCCATCTGCATTCTCTCTGCATTGCATAAGGCGACCATTCTGCCTTCCGAGACTAAGCACTTTCTCCATCTACATTTTCTCTACATCGCATAAGGCTACCTTTCTGCCTTCCGAGACTAAGCACTGTCTCCATCTGCATTCTCTCTGCATTGCATAAGGCAACCATTCTGCCTTCCGAGATTAAGCATTGTCTCCATCCACATTCTCTCTGCATTTCATAAGGCAACCATTCTACCTTCCGAGACTAAGCACTGTCTCCGTCTGTATTTTCTCTGCATTTCATAAGGCTACCATTATGCCTTCTGAGCTTAAGCTTTACCTCCATCTGCATGACTGAAATATTGCCAACTTTATTTAAATCCCCCATCGGCTGAAATATCGCCAACTTTAGTTAAATTCTGCATCGGCTGAAATATCGCCAACTTTATTTAAATTCCGCATCGGCTGAACTATCGCCAACTTTATTTAAATTTTGCACAGCTGAAATATCGCTAACTTTATTTAAATCTCGCATCGGCTGAAATATCGCCAACTTTATTTAAATTTCGCATTATCTAAAATATCACCAACTTTATTTAAATTTTGCATCGGCTGAAATATCGCCAACTTTATTTAAATTCTGCATCGGCTGAAATATCGCCAACTTTATTTAAATTCCGCATCAGTTGAAATATCACCAACTTTTTTAAATTTCGCATCGGCTGAAATATCGCCAACTTTATTTAAATTCCGCATCGGCTAAAATATCGCCAACTTTATTTAAATTATGCATCGGTTGAAAGATCGCCACCTTCTGCATTTCACAGGCTGAAAGATCACCAAGTTGTCCAAAGGCATCATTGTTCGACACCATTTGCATAGCCCGAGAACGCCATGGCATGGCCTGAGGACCCCATTTTATCTTCTACACATCATTATTCAAAGACGTCATAGTTCGGAGGCATCATTCTCATAGCCTGAGAATATCATCGCATGGCCTGCGAATCCTTTATTGTGCGCGTCATGGCCCAGGACGTCATGGTCCAAGGACGTCACCCTAATCGTCCAAAGACAGCGTTCATGGTCCAATGGGAACTTGCATCACATTTAAATTTATGCACAATATATGTTTGTATTATTTATTTGCAAGTACATTGGCTAGCAACGGCCGTCACAGCATGAGCGATCCCGCTCCGGCTCCCGCAGCCTACTAGACTCTGACCATCTTTCCCATCCTGAACAGCGCGTCCGTCTTTCGAAAATATCCATCGGCATATTCCGTCAATGGACCCTGAACTACATATGGCCTGATTCCTGTAAGACCAGGGATATGTAAGCAGCTCAAGAACTAGAGTTCGGTCAAAATTCTTTGCAAATAATTTCTTTCGGTCAAAATTGGCCATGATATCTTTACCCGGCAACTCCTTCATCCTTCTCGGGTAAAGATGGGCAGTTGTTGATACCCAATTTTTTCCCTGCATATTTGTATACCCAAAATACCTTCAAAATAGAATGTGTATGCATATATAAGCATGCCCACGAGTTTTGGTATTTTTCCCAAATCTTATGATTTTTAAAATTAATTTATTGTCTATTTTAACAATACAAAATCCAATAATTAGTCCTAAAATTATTATTTTAGTGAATAATTTATTTCCATACTCATATTTACACCAAGGTATAATTACGGTGATTTTTGCATATTTTTACAAATTTATTTGATATTTTTTAATCTAAATTGCATAAAATTGCAATTATAGCCTATATTACGATTAACAACATTTTACGATTATAAAATTATTCCTAGTATTTTTATATTAATTTTTATATACTATTAACTAGTTCAGTACTTTTAATTTATTTTTAAAATTATTTTAACTATTTTATAAAAATTAAAAGGGAAGAAATTGGCTATTTAACACATAGCCCATTATCATTTAGATTTTAGCCCAAAATTAAACCCAATTCCACCTAAATTAAATGAACCAATTTCATTTTTTAACCTGACCCCTTGACCCAATTTATAAACCCGTCCGGTTTTCTTTTAAATCCTGGCCGTTGATCATTTTGATCAATGTCCATAATTTATTCTTTCCTTTTCTAATATCCTAACCCCTAACCCTAATTCATTAACCCAAAGATAGCCGCCCTTGTCTCCCAAATCCTCTCTAGCCCTCTCCAAAACCCTAGCCCTATCCCGTCTACTCCCGTCTCATTCCTACCGGAATCCATAGTAGCCCCGGCCATGGATGGCCTATACCCACTCTCCCTCGCTGTTAGAACTAAATTAACAAATGCTCAAAGGCTTAATTCCATGGTTTCCTTTAGATCTACCTCAGATATGAAAGATCTATGGCCTCTCCAGCCATTCTCCGGCGTGTTTAGAGCAATATGAATCTCTCCGACTCAGGATCCGACTTTCCTCAGGAACTTCTCATCCTAGGGTCTTCTCTCCCGTTTTAAGCCTTCTAAGGTTCTTCACTCTTCTATTTCTTTCAGATCTGTGACGTGTTTGGTCTTCAATAGACGTTTCAGGGTTTCTCCCCAAATTTCCTTTTCAAAAATTGTTCAAATCCGATTTTAGGGTTTATGGAAAATTTCTTTAAAGGCTTTCTAACTCTTTTCTCTCTCTTATGTTTGTTTATACTCGCTTGTTTATTTCTTTTTATGCTTAAGTTTGTTCTCTTATTTCTTTCTTGATTTGACGAGATCCCCTTTTTTGTTTTTTTGTTCACATGTTAACTAGGTTGTTTGCTACTTATTCTTTGCTATATGTCCATGCTCTTTGATTTTGTTTCACTTTACTGAGTTTTACTCTTACCTACTTTGATTAAACTTCCGAGATTTGTTTGGGTTCCAAGATTTTCTCAAACATGCCTTTGAATCAATGTGTTTGATATCACGTATGTTTTATTTCTCACCTATGATTCTTTTTGAAAGCCTAAAATTTGGGGGTTTTCCTTTGGGTAGATGGAACTAGGGTTTCACTTTGGAACCCTAGGTTTCCAGACTCAGGGAGAGCCGGTAGTCGAACTCGAAATCCTACTTGCCTATGATTCTGAAACTTTCATTGTTAGACTCTTCTTTTGTTTGAACTGAATGCTTTTTGTATGAGAAAAACTTCCCTTCCAAAAGATTTCACCAAGGATTGATTTTGAAATCCCTTTAATCATTCTAGTGATTCACCACTGATTTCTTTCAATTGAACCCCTTTTTTTACCCTACTGGCTGTTTATTTTTTATCCTTTTGTGTAAAAATCCTAGGCTTGTTATGTTTTCCTTAAATACTTGGTCTTGTGCATATCTTCTGTGATTCTGTACCAACGTTTGAATTATTCTTTACTTAATTTCCTGAGGTTCTTTGTGATTACAATAGGATCAGGGATCTTTTTGACTAATTTTCAAACTGATACCTTATTTTTACTTTATAAAGAACACTACTATTCCATCTTTCCTTAATTACCAACTATGTTCTTGACCCTATTTGTGAACTACATGTTTCCTTACCTTAATCGAGCCTTAGTAAACTGATTTTTTCTCCTTATTCCATCTCAATTAGCTGTTTGACCTAGACCACCTAATTAAAGAAGTCTAGTTGTCTTAATTGATACTAATTGATTGGTTTCTATGTTTGTGCACTCTTTGCCTGCCTTACTTGTTTTCAAAAACTATATAAGGACTTAGTCCTCCCTCTTTCTCAGGTCAATTCTCTCATAATCAGAAATGCACGAAATACACCACTCACACACTGAACTCACTTTTCGGGCAATATTGTTTTCTAATCCTGCTCGCTTGAGATCCTTTGGAACTGTTGTTTTCAATTCGACTTTTTCAAGGCTACTTTTGCTTACTTATTTTCTGTGAAATGGGTATGTCCTTTGTTTAAGTATTCCGCTTCACCCCCTATGTGTTTACTTTACAGCTTCAGGCTTCTTGTTTACTTTATTGCTTATATGCTGTAATTTGTGCTTCATATCTCTTTTTTTTTTTCTGTTTCTGTCATGAATGCTCTACCCCTATTACCTTCTATGTGCTGAGTTAAGCTCTTGGCCTGACAGTATCCTAATTACTGCCCAGGACTTGGCTAAATCCACAATGGATCTGAACTCTCAATGCTTGACTAGTAGGCTGGTCAGGGGTGGGCCAGCATCCCAGTTGCTGGGTATGACCACCAGCTTGCCCTGTCTCTCCCTGATTCCCTTCCTCTTTGTGAACTTACACCTATTCCTAGAATCTTAAGTTCTGCCCCTCTCTTATGAGCCTTGCTTTGGGATCCTGAGTTCTCTCTGAACTTGGATATCTGAGAGCCCGCCTTTCCACACTGCACTATGTTCTTGATTCTGAAATGTTTTTGGGGTGTAAGCATTGCTCGGAGTCCCTTTGAGACTCTTGGGAACTTTGACACATTCCAAATATGAGAAAGTCTTTTGGAAATCTGATCCTGGAAGTTGGTTTGTCTCATATTATTAGACTTTGGGTTTGAATTACGCTGATTAGATGTAGCTGTAACCACTGATGTAATTTTTTTACTTTCTTTTTGATTCATTTGGTCTATAATAATTTTGTAATAACTATTGGGATGGATAGTGAATATGGATGGGGGAATGAATGCATGTAAAGGGTAGAAAACATGCCTATAGGGTCTTTTATCATTCTGAATTTTTGCGCTTAGAAAGCATGCCTATGGGATCTTCTATAATTCTGCTTTTTTTTTGCTCTTAGAAAACATGCCTATAAGGTCCTTTTTTTATAATTCTGCATTTCAGTATCTAGAAAGCGTGACTATAAGTCTTTACGTACTTCTGCATATATACGCCACTAGGCAAACAACTTTGGGCTTAATAATAATCAATCCATCTAGAGATCATGTCCATAGGACTCTTGCAACTGTCAAAATCAACGACACTTAGAAACCATGCCTATAAGACTAAATTAATTGAATCGGTTTCATTTTGGAATCTAAAATCAATCTTAAAATCTGCAGATCCCTTTTTTAGAATCAGTAAACTCTTCCTTAAAATCAGTATACTTCTACATTGTTAGATATCTTGCCTATAAGTTTCACCTAGGCAAGCCAGTAGGTAATTGATTAACTGTATCAGTTTTGATAACTACATCTAGTCAGGGCTAATTCGGACTCCTCATCTAGAAAATATGTGATAACTTAGCCTGTCCTACACTTCTCTTAATCAAAGAGCTAATCAGTATTTGTAAGTCATGCTAAATAATTTGCTACTTTAAATGAGGAGGCCTACTTGAGCCTTAATTGCTATGTGCTTTCCTCTTAGATGCTATTTGTTATTGCCTGTTGCCTAGCTTTTGTCCTTTTGAAATTCTGAAAAGCCCCAACTCCCTCCGCTTTAGGACTAGTAGTATCACTGCCTCCGAGACTGATAGGATTGGGGCGGGTAATAGCATGCGAAAAGTAATGATACCATTCCACGCTTTAATACCTTAACGGGGTGGGAAGGGTAGACATGGAGATGATGATCACGCGATAACACCATGCGTACGGTTGACTACCGATGTTGTGTGGATGATCCATGTATTTTACAAACCTAGGACCCCCTTCCTTTATGTAATTATTTTAGATTGTCAATTTTCAATTCTTTAAAATTCTGCATTTTGTTTCGGTCATTAAAATTTTCCCTTTAATTTTTACACTGTCCTCTTCTTCTAAAAAAAATTTCTGCTCACCCACTTCTGTATCTGATTATTTATATTCATTATTTGGTACCATTTTTCCATACTTAGAGATTCTTTCAAATAACTAGGAAATCACCTAGTCCCTAATTTCAGCGTGTTTAGTAACTATTATACATATCTAGTCGGGGTCTTTATGTGAAATTGTCTTGTATGCTTACTTGCTTTAAAGTCACAATTGTAGCATGGCCGGGAACCACACTAGTGGATCTTGAGGGGTGCTTAACACCTTCCCCTTGAGATAATTTCTAGCCCTTACCCAAACTTTGGTTTTCCAACGCAAACCCTTCTTAGTGTCCTAATGCACTTAATCATTAGGTGGTGACTCTTCAAACTCCAAAACCCAATTCCCAAAAGGAAAAAGAGTTGTTCGCCCAAATGTCGTAAACTCGATTTTGCCTTTTAAAAGAAAAAAGGGGCATCGACAGGCAGTATATGAAGGTATTAGAACGAGGCTTTGTTTGATAAGAGGTTTAATACCAGCATTGGGTTGTTTTGAGCAATTATTGTGATTAGAAATTATCACTATAAGTACTTGAGTTTTGAGGTATATCGTGTGATAACATCTTGGTTTTATGGATATGGCTTGATACAGCTTGTTCAGACTTATACAGTGTCCAGATGTGACGAACGAGGTCGAGGTTTGATGAGGTTGAAACTCGAATAATTCGAGCGAGGTCGAATGTCGAGTAATTCGAGCGAGGTCGAATGTCAAGTAATTCAAGCAAGGTTGAATGTCAAGTAATTCAAGCGAGTAGAATGTAAAGTAATTCGAGCGAGTAGAATGTCAAGAAATTCGAGTGAGTCAAATGTAAGAGTTATTTGAGCGAGATCGAATGTAAAGTAATTCGTTATGAGTTCGAGTGAGGTCGAACTTTACATTCGCTTGGTGACGATTGATGGCCGTAAGGGTGTAAATTCGAGCGATCAATGGCCATTGAATCAATTCTGAATAACCAGTCATTATAAGCAATTGTACTTCGATCGGTAGTTTTTGGGCATGAGTAGCTCTGTATGATGTATTATTACTTATGTGAATCATCGGTTTTGGTTTTCTGGTTATTCAGAATTGATTTGGAAAAATGATTCTCAACTTGAACTTTAAATTTGAAAGATTTGACCAAGTTTGATTTTTTAGTATTTGAACCCGGATTGGATAACTGATGGTTATGTTGGCTCCGTTGGGGGATTTTGGACTTAGCAGTGCGTCTGGATTGTGATTAGGAGGTTCGTAGTAGAATTTGACTTGAAATGGAAAAAGTTGGAATTTTGAAAAGTTTGACCGGGAGTGGACTTTTTGATATCGGGGTCGGATTTTGATTACCAAGGTTGGAGCAGGCCTGTAATGTCAAATTTGACTTGCGTGCAAAATTTTAGGTCAATCAAAAGTGATTTGATAGGTTTCAACATAGGTTGTGGAAGTTTGAAGTTTCAAATTCATTGATTTCAAATTGAGTTGTGATTCGTCGTTTCGATGTTGTTATGTGTGTTTTGAGGCCTCGAGTAGGTCCATATTATGATATGGGACTTTTTGTACATTTGAACAGGGTCCCGAGGGGCTCGGGTGAGTTTCAGATAGGTTTGGGTTGTGTTGTGCTCGTTTTTTATGTTTCGACGTCGTTTCTTCAAGCATAAATGCTACAACATTAAGAAAATAAGCTCTGATTTCTATTTTTATCAAAGCATTAGATCCGTATGGTAATCACAGAGCCATAACAAAAATAATCATTGCATTTGGACATCGTATGAGGATTTTATGATCATTTTACTAAGAATTGGGTTGTCAGATTTTTTTCAGATTAATTACACATTGAGTTTGCATCTAAAAATCTGCACTATTTCTAAATATTGAAACCAACATATCTCCTTCAATATAAGGTCAAATTGAGTGATTCAAGAGCCTAACTTAACTAAAATTTTACAAATAATCTATTGGAGGCATCAAAAGCAAGTTTCGGGATTGTTTGGCTTGATAAAAAAGGCAGAATAACTGGCAGAAAAATATATAAAATAAGAGTTTGTTCATTTGGTCATATTTTGTGTTGGCGAGCTCGGATTTGTGCAATTTTGGAGGTGATTTTCACCATATGGATTGGGTTTGAGACGTTCAGAGGTCGGAACGCGCGCGATGGCATTCCTGGAGCATCACTTGGCTTGCTCGGCATTGGAATTGACTTGTTTGAGATAAGTAACTCTTCTAAACTTAGTGTTGAGGGTATGAAACCCCATATTATATGTTGTGTGATTACTATTGAGGTGACGCATATGATAGGTGACAGGCGTGTGGGCGTGCACCCTGTGAATTGTGGCTCTGTTGTTTTCCCTGGGCTTTACTTAGTGGACTTAGTTTGTTGATATATGTGTTTTCACCATGTGAATAATTAATTGAGCTGTCAATCATGCTAGGTATCATGTTTAGGATTTATGCTGATATTATTAGTAACTATAGTGGTCGTTTTTTGCTGTCACCTCACTGATTTCATTGATATTTCGTACTTAGTCATATTCATGCATTCATATCATATCTTAGTCTCAGTTGTTATTTATTGATACATCATATCATTGTTGTCGGGCTAGTTTCATGACACTGAGAGCCCGAGAGACTGGAGAGATTGATGACTAAGTGATGCCGAGGGCCTGATTGTGAGGATATTTATGGGATCGGGTTGCACGCCGCAACATGTTTTATTAATTTATACCATGATTGGCTTGTTATAGCGCTTAAGCTAAAGGAGCCCCTCCAGAGTCTGCACACCCCCAGTGAGCGCAGGTACCTACTGAGTACGAGTGTCGAGTGCAGAGTGACGAGTGATTGGGAGGACTGAGTGACTGTACAGACTGAGTGACTATGAGGGTTGAGTGACTGTGAGGATCGAGTGAATTGATACTCTGAGAGTATACATATGTTTTTATTACTGGGTCACATCGCATTTGACATGCACATGACATACATGCATAGAGATGCATTTTTCTCATATTATACGGTATCACGTCATTCATGACTTTTCACATACATTGATATGTGAGCATAGAGAGGTAATTCACACATGCTATCTAGAAAGAAAAGGAAACATCATATTTACTATTGAAAGGATTTTTGGGAAAGTTACAGTTTCTAGACTTACTCATATTCTTGACAATTTCAGTAAAGGATTTGGGCTTTCATTGCTATACTTGAAAAGCGGAATTGTTTTCAGAAAGCTATGAAAGAGCTAAGCACTTTATGTTTGAGCTATTTCTTTATTTATTTTCTTTACAATGTTATAAACTGCTATTTGGTTATTAGTGTTTGACCCGACCTATGTTCCAGCTCGTCACTACTTTTAACCCGAGATTAGGTTTGTTACTTTTTGAGTACATGGGGTTGGTTGTACTCATACTACACTTCTTACACATTGCGTGCAAATCTCGGATGCCGATGTTGCTGTGTTCAATGAGAGTTGGATTGGAAGATATTCATGCGTCCATGTTATAGCTTCCTCTTGTTTATGGTAGCCTTAGATTTTAAAACTCTGTTTATGTACTTTTCAAACATAAGATGTATTTACTTCATAACGGCTTTGTAAATTCTATTCTTAGAAGCTCATTATTTGTACTACCAGTCCTCGAAAAATGTATAAGATTTAGATAATTCTCTTATTTAAATTGTCTTATGGAATATTGTTGGAATTGGATAGGATAGTTGGCTTACCCAGTGGGTTGGTTAGGTACCATCATGACTAGTGGATTTTTGGGTCGTGACAGTATAATTGGATTCTCTTGCTAAATAATTAATTAAAAGTTCTAATTATTTAGTTTTAACATAAAGCATAATTTATTCTATGTTGATTCAGATCTTAATATTAGTTCATCTCTTGTTTTGAATATTTAATCTTAATTGTAATTTTATCCACCATAATTTTATTTTCAAAGAGTAAAAGATTGATATGACATTTCACGTTTAGATCTTTATGTTTGTAGAATCATTATAACTTGTATGGATGGTTGTTACTTGTTGTATTACGTATTGTTACTTTAAATACAATGAATGTTTTGATTGCTACTAAAATCACTACTACAAAAAAGTCCTTTGGCGGCAATTATATAGCGGCAATAAGGCAATGGTCGCTAATAAATTATTTAAGCTTAAATATTAGTGGCATATGACCATTAGCCAGTAAAAAAATATCCTTTTACAGGCAATAAAAAATAATAGCCACTAAAAATTATTAATTGAAATTAATCTTTTATTATTTTAACTTTCACTCCGCACAAAGAAGAGAAAATCTTTCCCTCCATTTTTTTTGATACCTTTTATGGTTTCCCACCCCAATTAGAAAACAATAGAACGAAAACATTATATCGTTTCCCTCCCCAGTTGAATCGACTTCGCTGCCAAAAAGCCCTAACTCGCTGTTGTGTCAACGCCAGTGTGCCAACGCCTGTGCGATTTACAATGCATCAACGACAGTTCCCATCTTCTTCCCAGGTAAATTCTCATCTCTTTGATTTTACAGTCGATCTACAGTAGATCAGTTCAAATCGATTTACAGTGCGTCAATGGCATTGTTAAATTCTCGGCTTCCAATCGATTTACAGTAAATCAGTTCCTTGCACTCGATTTACAGTAGATTTTGTATTGATGTTGGTCGATTGCTTTACAGTAAATCAGTTCCTTGCACTCGATTTACAGTAGATTTTGTATTGATGTTGGTCGATTGCTTTACAGTAAATCAGTTCCTTGCACTCGATTTACAGTAGATTTTGTATTGATGTTGGTCGATTGCTTTACAGTAAATCAGTTCCTTGCACTCGATTTACAGTAGATTTTGTATTGATGTTGGTCGATTGCTTTACAGTAAATCAGTTCCTTGCACTCGATTTACAGTAGATTTTGTATTGATGTTGGTCGATTGCTTTACAGTAAATCAGTTCCTTGCACTCGATTTACAGTAGATTTTGTATTGATGTTGGTCGATTGCTTTACAGTAAATCAGTTCCTTGCACTCGATTTACAGTAGATTTTGTATTGATGTTGGTCGATTGCTTTACAGTAAATCAGTTCCTTGCACTCGATTTACAGTAGATTTTGTATTGATGTTGGTCGATTGCTTTACAGTAAATCAGTTCCTTGCACTCGATTTACAGTAGATTTTGTATTGATGTTGGTCGATTGCTTTACAGTAAATCAGTTCCTTGCACTCGATTTACAGTAGATTTTGTATTGATGTTGGTCGATTGCTTTACAGTAAATCAGTTCCTTGCACTCGATTTACAGTAGATTTTGTATTGATGTTGGTCGATTGCTTTACAGTAAATCAGTTCCTTGCACTCGATTTACAGTAGATTTTGTATTGATGTTGGTCGATTGCTTTACAGTAAATCAGTTCCTTGCACTCGATTTACAGTAGATTTTGTATTGATGTTGGTCGATTGCTTTACAGTAAATCAGTTCCTTGCACTCGATTTACAGTAGATTTTGTATTGATGTTGGTCGATTGCTTTACAGTAAATCAGTTCCTTGCACTCGATTTACAGTAGATTTTGTATTGATGTTGGTCGATTGCTTTACAGTAAATCAGTTCCTTGCACTCGATTTACAGTAGATTTTGTATTGATGTTGGTCGATTGCTTTACAGTAAATCAGTTCCTTGCACTCGATTTACAGTAGATTTTGTATTGATGTTGGTCGATTGCTTTACAGTAAATCAGTTCCTTGCACTCGATTTACAGTAGATTTTGTATTGATGTTGGTCGATTGCTTTACAGTAAATCAGTTCCTTGCACTCGATTTACAGTAGATTTTGTATTGATGTTGGTCGATTGATTTACAGTAAATCAGTTCCTAACTCGCTATTGCGTTAACTGCTGCTGTAGTGCCCGTCCATCTTCTTCCCCGGTTAAATCAGTCGTTTGCAATCGATCTATAGTAGATCTTGGATTGATGCTTGTCGATTAATTTACAATAGATCATGTGTAATTTAATCTGGTAAAAGTCATGCTACATGGTTGTTCTATTTGAATGTAGAAAATCCTGATTTAGGAAGTTTGTTTCGGCTTTGTTTCGGCCGCTTATCTTTATATCTAAATTTTTCCTATGTTATAAACAATTTTTGGGAAAGAAACTCATATACTTGCCAAGGTTAATGTTCTTGTACATAGGATTCGCGTTTTGTATGAAACAATGTATGTAAAATGGACAAAGATTTTCAGATCCTTTAATAAGTATGGACGCCCTTTGTTACTTTAAGAATGAACCTCAAATGGCGTAAAACAGGCCCTCGGCTATTCATATATTAGGTTGAACTTTGTTAAGTGCTTAGATAACGAATATAAATATATAGAGTATCACTTAGATATCTTTTTGATTGCAAAATATGCATATGAAACTTAATGTGTAAAACATGTATAAAAACTAGCCTATTACATGGCTAGCCACAAAGAGATGTGACCATTTGTTTGCCCAAGTAGTTCTCAGTATTTGTTTGTACTATATTTCTTGTCCAATAAAATTTGAATTCTGTATATATTGTAGAAATAAGAATCAAACAGTATTCTGCTGTAACTATCACTACCCAGCACCAAAACACAATGCTCCAATATCTGGATTGCAGTTTTCCTATGTGTTCTGAGTTTTTGTTTTCTCCAGTTGCTTCTGTTATTTCCAATATTCCAAAACTGTTCTGCCCTGACCTCGCCTGGCTCCATGTATGTGTTTTTGAAGTCTCCTTGTACATTAAACCAATCCACAAAAAGGCACCACTACTCATTTGAATACTAGCTTCATCTTTGCACCATCTATGGACATAATTGACCCAGTATTTTTTTGATACTATCTATGAAAATGACCCATTACTGTTCGATGCCTAAACATAGATGATTCATTCCTGTGCATTTGAGGTGTTAACTTTCATTAGGTAGTCCATTCCAAACACCTCATTTGCTCCTGTTTTAGCTTGCCAAGAGTACTTGTTTAGTATATAAATTTTGGGCAGCATAGTACTCATCCTCGCTTCTATGCTTGTGCCTAACTTTAACTTCCTTCCCGTGGAATGAGTGCATAGAACTAATACCACCAACTGTAATTCCATCAAAGTATAGGGCATAGACACAGTATCTTTCCCTGCAAAAAAAGAACACAGTGTTAGTGAAAATCTTCATCACCATGCTCTCCTCCATTTGGATTTGAACATGATGATGCATTGAGTAAACACCCTTAGATTCTATCCATGTATGATCAGTTGTTCTGTTCCAATGATTTTGATATAATATTGTATCAATTCCACCAACATGTTTAATATAAACCATTTTGAACCCTGAACTGATCCACCAAAAGTCCTGTCCTGTAGTTCTATACCAGCTGTGTACATATGCAAATCTGCCTATTTTAAAGGTTGATATATGTAAGCCCCAATGTAATTCTATGCTAGATCTTTGTTGGAGTATTTCCTGTGAGTTTGAGATGTTAATCTCAATTTGATTTTCCACTCCAATCACATCATATACTCCTGTTATAGCTTGCCAAACGAGGCCGCCTATCACAGTAAATTTGGGCAGCATAGTACTCCTCATTGTTTCTATGTTTATGCCTATCTTTGGCTTCCTTTTTAGTAGAGTGAGTGCATAGCACTAATTCCACCAGCTGAAAATCCACCAAAGTATAGGGCATAGGTACAGTAACTTGCCCTGCAAAAAAGAATACATAGTTAGTAAAAAGTGTAATCACCATGTTCTCTTCCTTAAGGATTTGAACATGATGATATTTTGTGTAAACCCCAATTGTCTGCTCCTCTAACTTTCTCTCCTCCATATGGATTTGATCATTATAATCTATTATATTCTCAGATTTCCTCCTGCTCCAGTTGTGTATCAGTTGTAGCTTTCCTTTCTCTCCTTGTGAGTCAAAGTTGTCCGCAAACCTCATTGCTTCTTGAGATGGATGATTTCATAGCAATTATATTGGTTTTTTAATTTATAATTGTGTAATTTTAATATATAAACTAGTTTACATTTCATTTAGCTTTAGAATTGACAAAAGTAGTGCATTTTTAGAGGATCCGACAGCGACACAGGTGCGGTAGCATTTTGGTAAGTCTGCAACATAGAGTATGGAATTATGATCAGAATTGAATATTTGTTGAAATGCTCTGTGTCAAAAATATTGGTTCATCTGCCTCTGTTGGGACTTTGAGTTGTTTTCCTTTTTTGGGTGGGGGGGTTGTCCATTCAGTTGATGTTTCTTCAATTTGTTCTTGCGACTGATATTTGCAGAGGTTTATGCATACAATGAGAGCCATATAGGGAGC
Source organism: Nicotiana glauca (assembly GCA_026770625.1). Taxonomy (NCBI): domain Eukaryota; kingdom Viridiplantae; phylum Streptophyta; class Magnoliopsida; order Solanales; family Solanaceae; genus Nicotiana; species Nicotiana glauca. Next base: position 6,878 of record MU754695.1, on the reverse strand, counting down.
TCTTATTGTTACTTCTGGTTTCCAAATTATAATGGGCTTTTTTGGCCTATGGAGAAATCTTGTTAGGTGTGTGTAATTTGAAGTTCTTGTTTTTTCAGTCTTGATCATGTGGAATATTCAACTTTAGGTCATCAACTTCATTTTCTGTATAACTTCTGCATTTCTTGTATAATTTAGGTTACTTAGCCCTCTAGCTATGACGCCACTTGTTACTTTGACTGGACTAGGACTCTACCATCTTGGCTTCTCATTGGTGAGAATTTTAATCCTAGACTTCTCGTATAATATATGCTTTTGATTAAAATATGCTCTCTGGAAAGATGAGAACATCAAATTGCTAAAAACATGTTCACTAATAAAGCTTTTTGTATTCTTTATTTTGTAGATTGCAGAATGTGTTGAAGTTGGGATACCACGGTTGATTTTCATGGTTGTCATCACACATGCAAGTAATTCCATTCACTATAATGAATTTAAGTTTGGATTTATATGTTTTTTTATAAGTACATTGTTCTCTTTCATGGAGTTGTTGAAGAGGATACTGTAGCGTATTCTCTTTACTAAAGCAGTGATATTGATCAAGTGATTTTGAAATGGTATAGCCTGTTGAGTAAAGGTAAATATATGAACTTGCTAAAATAATTTGCCGATCAGAAGATCCAGGATACACTGTAGCATTTTTGTGCATTGAGCATAAGGGTTAAAGAAAAAAATTCTAACATAAAGCTTGCGCATGTCGTGATAGTAGTTATTTATATCATATATCCTCTTCCTACTCGAATCGAATTCCTCCACTTGAAATTGGACGAATTATCTTGGTGCTGGACGATGACCCTCCTCCTCAGAGAAATAAGGTTTTCAGATACTATTTGGTTATACATGAAACACTGTGTTTTGACTTCCACGATTGATATTTCTCTAGTTAATCATGTTAAACATAGTGTTCATTGACTTAAAGAGAGTGTGTTGTTGGTAGGTACATGAAGTTGTGAAGATGATGGAGATGGAACTTGGAGATGGGTGGATATATCATCAGCTATGCAAGGTTCCGTTCTCTTGCAACTATAAGAAACTTATTGTCATAGAAAGTAAACTTCATTGTTCAAAGTTATTCACTAATCAATATCAAATTTCAACTGCCCACCTTTCTACTTATATTTTTCTATAATTTGAGTTGTAAGTTACTTGAGCTCAATGAAGCTTCTTAATCGTCCTATGACGTTGAATGGTTGTCCTCATTTTGCCAACTAATTTTTATGAAGAATTCTCCCTTCATGTAGTGGTTATGTGAGAGGCTGAGTTTGTCTAGCTATGTGAATGAAACTCTGAAACATTTCTCCTGTTAACAGGTTTATCTGTTTATATCTTCTCAAAGAATATCTGGATGTCTGGTTACAGAGCCCATAAAGAAGGCGTATAAGATTCTCTCAAGATCAGAAGGCAGCAGGTGTAAAGTTTCACCTGAGAAGGAAGCAAGACGGACTTCAACCACACTCCAATTTGGGGGAGTGAGTTTCCAAAGGGAAATTGTAAGAATAAATCAATCAACCAAAAGCCATGAAAAGTCTGATAGTGGAGTAATCTTGTGTGAGAAGGAAGCTGTATCTGCTTTATGTGGCGTTAGAGCCATTTGGGTCAGTCCCTCCAACAGAAGAGAACATATTGCTAGCTATTTGCTCGATGCTGCTAGGTAATGCCATTCACTTTCTCAGAGTTCTTATAGTTCTTTGAAGTTTTTTTATTGAAAATATATTGCATGCTTAATGAACTGATAGAAGTTAAATTTTTGGGGTTCAAACTAGTAATTGCTCCTTAGTTTGAATTGGAAACAAAAAAGAATTCATGTATGAGAAACGAGAGCACTGGAAAAGGAATACAGGTGACAGTTACTGAATAAACAAATCTAATTTCCATAGAGTGAGAGTCTGATGCTCTCACTTGACAAGTGTCTTTGTGAACTTGTAGCTGAATTCTTCTTCTGTAACGACTCGACCGGTCGTTTTGAGTACCGGCGCTCCGTTCAGCATTCGGAGGCCATGAACAGCTTCATTTCAAGTATTATGACTTGTACGCATGGTCGGAATTAAATTTCGTGAAATCTAGAGTTGATTTGGGAAGAGAATTCTCATTTCGAAAGCTTAAAGTTCAAAGAATGAGCTAAGATTTGAATTTCAAGTAAACGACCTCGGAATCGGGATCTGAAGGTTCCATCAGGTTCGTATGATGATTTCGTACTTGGGCGTATGCCCGGATTGGATTTTGGATAACCCGGGAGCGTTTTGGCGCCTACTGTGGAAGTTAGCATTTTAGAAGAAATTTCATAAGTTTGGTTTGAAGTGCATATCGGTGTTATCAACGTCCATTTGGAATTCCGAGATTGTGAATAGCTCCGTATAGTGATTCTGGTGTTGGGGGGCGCGATCGGAAGTGAATTCGGAGGCCCGTAGACCATTTTGAAGCCAATTGGCTAAAGATAGAAAGTTGAAGGTTTGGAAAGTTTGATCGGGGAGTTGACTTTTTGATATCGGGGTCGGAATCAAAATCCGGAAGTTGGAGTAAGTCCGTAATGTCGAATAGGACTTGTGTGCAAAATTTGAAGTCAATCGGACGTGATTTGATAGGTTTCTGCGTCGAAAATAGAAGTTGGAAATCTTAAAGTTCATAAACTTTAATTTGGGGTGTAATTCATGATTTTGGCGTTGTTTGATGTGATTTGAAGCCTCGAGCAAGTCCGAAATGTGTTTTGGGATTGGTTGGTATGTTTGGTTGGGGTCCCAGGGGCCTGGGGTGGATTCCGGGTGGCTAGCAGATCGAATTCGGAGTTTGAAGAAGGGCTAGGCTGCTGGTATCTGATATTTCCGCTTATGCGGAAAAGGAACTGCAGAAGCGGCCCTCGCAGAGGCGATAATTGGACCGCAGAAGCGGTTTTGGCCATCAGTGAAGAGGACCGCAAATGCGGTCGAGTAGCCGCATAAGCGGAACCGCACCTGCAGGCGGGGAATCGCAGAAGCGGAAAGGGCAGCCTAGGAAGGTGACCGCAGAAGCGGATTTTTGTCCGCATAAGCGGGACCGCAGAAGCGGTCCCAGGACCGCAAAAGCGAAAAACGACTGGGGCAGAATGTTTTAAAAATCCGATTTGGGCTCATTTCATTTCATTTTTGTTCCATGGGAGAAATTTTTGGAGTAGCTTTGAGCGTCATTTTCGTCATCAAGCAAGGGGTAAGTGATTTCTACTAGTTTTGTGTTAAATACATTGATTATATATGGAGATTAAGCATGGAATTAGTGTAAATATTAGGTTTTGGTGGAAAAACCTAGAAAATTATAAAACTTGAATTTTGGCCACGATTTTGAGTATGGAATTAGGATAAGATTGTATATTTGAATTCCTAAGGTCATGGGTAATCTTTA
>MU754693.1:49934-85108 GCA_026770625.1 Nicotiana glauca | reverse complement strand
GCAGACTGTATCAGAGTCAAACTTTCCTCGGTTCGGGATTCAACCGGTGACTTGGGACACCATTAATCTCCCAAGTGGCGACTCTGAAATTAAATAAATAAATCCCGTTCCGACTGTCCTTAAATTGGAAAAAAACTCCTTCTTTTTATTATTATACCCTTTACGGAGTGTAGTAAATAGTAAAAGGCTCGTAAAAAAGGAGGTGTGACATTGAGTATTCAGTTCCTTATTGATCAGCCAAAAGATGTTGCAGCAAAAAGGTTGGTGGCTGGGTGAAGATTGTTGTGTAGTCTTGCCCATCGATAGTGGCGCCATTCTGAGCAAGAGTATGTGCAACGTAGTTTTTCTCGTTGTATGTGTGGATAATAGGAGGATTACCCAGCTTCTGGATTAAGTACCTACATTCCATTAACGTGGATTAGTACTGTAAAATGTTTCTGTTAAGCATCGATATTACTTCAGTAGAATCCACGTTCACTTCTAATGGTATAAGTTGATGAAGCCAAGCTAGTTGCAAGCCCTGTAATGATGCGTTTAATTCCATATAGGTGGAGTTACCTGTAGGTCTTGTACCCATGAAGCCTAGTAAATAGTGTCCCATTGCATTGCGGAATACTCCTCCTATACCATTTTTAGCCGGATTGTCTTTGGCGGCTCCGCCAGTGTTTAATTTAATTTTACCTAAAGGTGGTGGATGCCATTTGACATACATGTGTGTGGGTGTTGGTGCTTGCGCATTTTGTTGAACAAGGTAGTGATTTTCTACTACTTGTGATAGCAAATTCTGTGTTGAAGGAGGGGGTTGTGAGTGTCGTTTAAAGAGGTAGTGATTTCTGAGCTTCCAAATATGCCATTTTATGTATGGGATACGAATGCATGGGGTCAAGTTGAAAGGGAGGCTTGGAGAGTTATTGATTAATTGATGGATAATTTGGATGGGTGTTGAGTGTAGGATATCACAAGTATGTAAGGTATTGACAAGCCCTAATTGAGACCATATAGTGGCTGTGGTAGGACATTATAATAGAAGATGGTTGATTGTTTATGCACTTTGAAGACAAATATTACATGTATTGGATTATGTGACATGTATATGGTGAAGGCAAGTAGCTGGGGCTAATCTTTGGTGTGAGATTAGCCAAATAAAATGTGTTATTTTTGGAGGTAATTGTAATTTTCAAATTCAATTGTGTGTATAGGTTGTTGTTGGGTTGTCTAGAGTATGATATAACGATTTAACAAAGAATTGTCCATTGGGAGTGAGCCCCTAAATGAGTTGGTCGAAGGCGTGGGGGTTAGTTAAAGTTAAAATGTGATTTTGGTTGATAAATGAAAAGGTGTATTCTGGAATGACAAAAGGTAGTGAAGTTGTATCAATTTGATTGTTGGTGACATGGTGGCTGACTGTGACATGTAATTCATGAAAAGGGTGTGGTCCCTGTATAGAATTTCGAAGAATAATATTAGGTCCAAGCCATGGCTCGTTTCAGAAGTGTATGTGCGTTTCTTTAGCAATATGCCATACTAAACCTAGTTAGCAAAATTTCCATCCTAGTTGTATATTTTTCCAGGTAAGTGATGTGTTAGAGCCTTTATTGATGTTTTTATATTTAGTCAGTAGTAGAGATGCCCACGGGGTGGTGGGACATTTAAAAAGACGCCAAGCTAAGTTTTCTAAAAATGTTTTATTTTTAGTAGTTAGGTTTTGAATACCTAGACCACTTGGGTGCTTAGATTTTTGTATTACTGGCCATTTAATCAAGTGTATTTTCTTTTTGTGTTCAGTGCCCCAAAGAAAATTTCTTTGATAGCGGTTCATTTTGTTGAACATTTGGGCATGTATTTTGATGTATTGCATAACATGCTTTGGGAATGTGTTTAAGGTAGATTTTATTAAGGTAGTATGTCCTGCCATCGAAAGTATATTGATTTTCCATTCTAACAACTTAATTTTGAAGTTGTTTAAGATGTATTGAAAATCACGAGATGTTGGTTAATTAACAAACAAGGGAAAGGCAAAATATTTACCAAAAGAGACACACTCCCTCGTGTTAAAAGAACTCAGGATAAATGATTTGTCCAATAGTGTAATATTACTGGAGAAGTAGATTTTTTATTTAGTGAAATTGATACTTTATCCTATTTTTTAGTATAACATGTAAGAGTATCAATTATTATATGGACACTAGATGAGGTTAATTTGGAAGTAAGAGTAATATCATCTGCAAAAAGCAGATGTGAGAATTGGGAGCCTTTATTGGATAATTTGATTGCTTTCCACTGTTGATAATCCACTAGTTGTTAGATTTGTCGTGAGAGTATTTTCACGCATAAGATAAAAAGATAAGGTGATAGAGGATCTCCTTGCCTGATTCCCCTCGAAGGGTAAAAGAAAAGTGAAGGGTGACCATTGATAAGAATTGAGATAGAGGAGATTGTGATACAGAACATTATTAAGGAGATGATATTATTAGGGAAATTAAAGAAGTGTAATGTTTCTTTAATGAAGCTCCATTCCATCTTGTCAAAGACTTTTTCGAGGTCAAGTTTAATAAAAAAAGTTTCTACCTGACCTTTCTTCTTATGGAATTAATTGAGAATTTCTTGAATGATTATGGCAACATCCGAGGCTCTACGCCCTTTTAAGAAGGAAGATTGCTCTGGACTTATTATTTTACTTATGAAAGGTTTAATATATTTTATAATTATTTTAGTGATTGTTTTATATATATTATTACAAAGATAGATTGGGCGATATTGAGTGATCAGTAAAGGGTTTTTGACCTTAGGAATGAGGGATAGGTATGTTTTGTTAATTTGATTAGGTATTTGGCAAGTAGTAAAAACCTCATTACAAAAGGAGACTACTGATTGAGCAACTTTATTCCAATACGTTTTATATAAAAAGGGATGTAGACCATCCGACCCTGGAGCTTTAAGGGGTTGGAAGGAACGTATGGCATGATGTATATCCTGAGGGGTTAATGGGCGTGTCAAGATGGTATGATGCAGGGCAGTTAGTGTATGAAAATCATGGTTAGGCTGATTAATGTAGGAGTGGTTATGGAAAGTGGTGAATAAATTATTGTAATAACTATTGATTAAATTATTAATTAGTTGTTGTTCCGTAATTCAATTACCTCCTAGATCTTTAAGCGTTGTGATCCTATTTTCCTCTGTCTTTGGAGGGTTGTGAGATAAAAAAACTTAGTATTGGCATCCCCTTGTTGAAGCTAATTGATTCTGGATTTTAGTCGCCAAAAGTCCTCTTCCAATCTAAGCAGTTGATTAAATTTATCTACGAGGTCTTTTTTTAGTATTTGAAGGAAATGACTAGTGGGGTAACTAGGTGATGATTGAAGACCATTGAGACGAGCTAATAAATTTATCTGCCTTTTAAAAATGTTTCCCAAAAGTATATTGGTTCCAGTTTTGGACATCTTCATTGAAATCATTAATTTCTTGTAACAAATGTTTATTAGGAGTTCAGTGATTGGTAATAAGGGAAGGGAAGGATGGGTGATATGACCAAACGGTTTCAAATGGAAATATTTTTTTACGTAGAAATTTTTGTTTCAATTGAAGGAGTAACGGACAGTGATCCGAATGGGTTCATGGAAGATGTTGTACATGGCTTCAGGAAAGAGGTTAAGCCATTCATAATTACAAACAAATCTATCTTGTCATTCTAAAATTTTATTAGCTAGATAGCGTTTGTTTGTCCATGTATATCTACTCCCTCTAAAGCCTAAGTCTAATAAATTACAATAATCAAGAAATTGAATGAATTGGTTACATCTTAAGTTATTTATAGGTTTACCTCAATATTTTTCATTTGTGTGAGTTATTTCATTAAAATTACCCCCGATTAACCACGACATATGGATATTATCATGCGTGGTCATTAAATGATACCATAATGAAGTACGTGCATACAAGTCATTTTTTGCATATACAACTGAAAATAACCAGTAGTAGGGTTAGAAGGTACCTGAACAATAAAGTGGATGGCTTCTGAGGTCACCTCTATTTGATCAAGCTGAAGCAGTTCTTCATGCCATAGCAATGTGATACCACCTGAGTGTCCTTGTGCCCGTGCTCGTGCCATTTTTGTAAACCAAACTCTTCCTTCAAGTGATTATGGCGTTGGAGATGAGTTTCTAGTAGGGCCACTATGGTAGGTTGGTGATAGTTTAGTAATGCACGAAAATTTCTCTTGAAGTCTTGTGACTGAGCTCCACGATAATTCCATATGATAAACTGCATTTGATTACTGTGGGGAGTGAGGGCGGTGGAGTCTGTGGTGTCTCCACTTGGGACACTATTGTTCCCATTAATGAGGGTATCAAGACTAGCCCATACTTTCCTATCTCTGGGTTGTTTTGTTGGACAGAGATTGTGTGAGAAACTTTGTATTTCATGTGGCCACTTGATGATCACCTTTCTTGCATATTGTTCTTTGAGATCGTAATATTTGTTGTTGTTGAGGAAGCAATAAATTGGCTGAGTTTTCCGTATGTCCGCCATTGTTATTATCACCTCTAGTTGCTCTATTTCGTCGAGTGCTTTGGGAGTGGCTAGTGGTGAATGCATTGGAGTGGGTTGGTAGGGCATTACTTGTGCATGCAGTGGAGACATGATATGAATGGTTGACCTTTGTTGTATCCATGGAACTAGTGAGTAGGGTTGGAACTTGTGGTGGATAAAATATTATCTCCATGGGAGATGTTTGATTGTAATATAGTGGGGGTGTGGGGTGTGTGTCTGGAAGTGTTGCATGGACGAGGGGGGATGCATAGCCAAGAGGTACTGGTTGTAGAGTTCCACCCCCAGCTTCATGCCTTCTGTTACTATCTGTGCAATATTTGTTGGGTTCTGGAGTATGAGTATCACATCCAGGACTTCCACCTCCATCGTGAATGTTAGTGCATGTTCCTGTAGGGTTATTTCTAGCCATGATTAAGGGTAAGCTTGTGTGGGTAGATATTGGTGATGTAAAGTGGTGGCATGCTTCGAAAGGTGTTGTTCCAAGGATGGTTGATGTTGAGATTCATGGTTATGGGATGGTTGAGAAGGGATGTGCTTGAGTAAGAGAGTGTCCTCCGGTGTTTTAGGTTTAATGATAGTCGATTCATTTGGGTGTTGGTGAGTTATATGAGGGAGTTTACGTTTAGTATTAGGGAAGATATTTGGTGTTGTAATTAATGGTACGTTTGCAAGCTTGGATTTTATTGGGTGGTTAGCGGGTGCAGTTGATTTGATGGTGTAATTGATGATGGTTTGCTGGTAGGGGTAATGTAACAGGTAGGTGTTGCATGTGGTGTGGGTGATAGGAGTTGGGCTGAGTGAAGAGTATGATTTTTAGAAATAGGTTGTGGAGTTGGCTGTGAGCTTGGGAACGTAGATTTGTTAGGGCTATCATGAGTTTGGGTAGTGAATTGTGTAGAAGTTGATGTTGGGGCGAGTTCTGACAGCGAAGGCGAGGTGGCTTCTATGTCAGTAGCTTTATCCATGTGGCGTGAGGTTGTAGGGGATTAGGTTGATGTGGGAGGAGGAATGAATTCTTGGTGGACTTTGCAATAAGTAGGTGTGCTCATGGCCATTTGGGTTGGCTTTGGATAGCTTGATCTGATTTAAGAGATAGTGTGATGGGCTTGGAAGTTGTTAACGTTGGGCTAGTTTGACTTGTGACTGAGTCCATCATAGTAGTATCTGTAGTTTCCTCAATTAGAAATAAGATTTTATTATTAGAAAATTGGGGGAGGGGGGTATGCATGTCTTTTCGTTAGTAGAGGGATTAGGGATTGGGAGTGATTCGTTAGAGTTCTTACCTATAAGACCCATGTGGTTGATCTCCAGTGTTCCAGCTGTCTTGATATTGCGAGGGGAATGGCTAAGTTCCAGTGATGGATTTGAACATTGTGATAGAGCACCTTTCCCGCGTGGTGGACTTTTGTTTTTGATCGTGTGGGAAAAAAAGACTATTTTCCATTCGTTGGTAGTAGATATAGGTGATGCTGATAGGGTTTGTGGAGTAATTGTGTTGATGAGGGGTATGGACATTGTGGCATTTGGAGTAGTTGTGGAAATGGGTGATGTGGTGGTGGAGGTTGTAGGAGAATGTCTTTGGCTGCATAGATTTTTATTGTGGCCTAAACATCCACATAGTGTGCGTAACATAGTGAGTCCTTCATAAAGTATTTATTGACGATGGTTGCCAATGAATATGTGAGTTTTTACCGGATATTTTGGAGACTTCAATACATATACGTGCATATCTACCTCTAGTGGTTGTGGATGTGCACGTATCTATTTTAAGTAGTGTCCAAGTTTTGAGCCAACCGGATGTAAGATCTCAAGGTCATAAAATTCAGTAGGCAACTCTGGTAGACGTATCCATATGGCTGAGTAAGTAAGTTGTGCATTGGAAGCTATGAATTTTGGTTCCCATTTACGCACCGATAAAAAATATTTAAAAATAAACCAGGGTCCTCCATGTAGCGCTTTGTTCATGTTTTCTTCCTTTTGGAATTTGATTAGAAAGAAGTCACATCTTAGATCTGTGAGTGGTAGTTTTTTTTTAGTGTTTCGTGGCCAACTTTGCATCCAAATACTTTTACTATTATTGATAATTTCCAAGGGGAGTAGAGACAAAATTTGTCTTTCGATGTTAGAGGTATAAAGAATTCATGTTCTTCGTCGTCTGTTGTTTCATCAGATAGGTCAATAGATGATGGTGTCGTGTAGCTAGTACTGGGTAAATGGAGTAGTTGATTATGAGTTAGAAGGGTAGTCTTGAAGGATGGTTTTATATCTTGAGTTCTTATTGGTGGAGAATCAATGTGCATTGTGCTCAAATCTGGCGGTTCAAGTGGAGAATTGGTGGTGACTTGGTCCATGGTAAGGGATATATTAGTGTGGAAGATTATAAGTTTATTTAGAGAGAAGGGGCACTGTCTCTCTCTACATTCTCTAATTCTTAGGTCATAAAACCTCAACTTATTTCTAACATTTTTTGAGATATCTTACTTCCTCCTTCCAATAAATTATAAAGCAAGTGTTTATTTTGAGTTTTTGACTTGTACAGATGCTAAATATTAAAATTTGATAAAAAGATGAATTAGTTAGGCGCTAATATTTTCAAACCAAATTAGGCATAATATAAAGTGTGGTTATATCAATAGCTATCAACTTGAATTGTGAAAGAAGAATATTTTGTTTCATACGAAGAAAAAAGTCTAATATTTTGTAAGTACCCCCCAAAAAAGGTACAAAATGTCTAACTTTATTTGGATGGAGCAGTAAGATATTATCAAAAAAAGAAAAAAGACTAGAGAATGTTGGTGTTAGAAATTATATATTTATGTTATGGCGAGGGGCATGACGGCTTTGGCTTCGGGGATATGAATGGAGGAGGAACTTTACTATTGGATTTCGCTAAGGTATTTGAGATGGTGATTGCGTACTCTAATTTTCCGAAGAGGGGGAGCATTTGGTTACTTTCCAAAGTACGGTGACATTATCTCCTCTTCTGGAGGTGCGATAGAAGGTTGCACAAGGATTACGAGGTTATCCTAGGTGAGACCCTCGTGATGCAACAAAGGCTCTTGGTGATGGACGTTGGTTTCATAATAAGGAGGAAGAAGAGGTTTGTTAAAGGACGACCAAGAATCAGGTGGGGATCCTTGACTATGGATAAAGCTCAGGAGTTGGAGATGAGGTTATTGGCTATGAGATCCTGGAGGAGTAGTGGGGATGCGAGCGCTATGTGGACGACGACGAGGAGCTATGTAAGGTAGACAGTGAGAGAGGTGTAAGGGGCCTCGAAGGATTTCTCTGGGGGCACAAAGGCAACTAGTGGTGGAATGAAGTGATTCAAGACAAAGTAGAAAGAAATAAGGCAGTGTACCTGAAGTTAGTAGGGAGCACATGCGAGGAGAAGAGGAGAGCAAATAGAGAGAGGTATAAGGTAGCAAGGAAGGAGGCGAAGTTGGCGGTCATGGAGGCTAAGATTGCAGTGTTTGGTCGTTTGTATGAGGAACTGGGGGACAAAGGCGGGGATAAAAAGTTATTTTGGCTGGCTAAGGCGAGAGAGATAAATGCTCGGGATCTGGATCAAGTGAAGTGCATCAAAGATGAGAATGATAGAGTATTGATTGGGAGACTCAGATTAAGAGGAGATGACAGACTTACCTTCATAAACTTCCAAATGAAGAGGAGGAAGGGGATATTGTGCTAGGTTTGGGGTATTCGGAGAGTCACTGAGACTTTAGGTATTGTAGGCACATTAAGGCTGAGGAGGTCGTGGGGGCTATGTGTAAGATGAGTAGGGTAGAGCAACCAGGCCAGACAAAATTTTGGTAGAATTTTGGAGGTATGTGGCTAGAGCAGGTTTGGGGTGGCTGACTGGGCTGCTTAATATTATTTTCAGGATGAAGAGGATACTGGATGAGTGGAGGTGGAGTACGGTGGTACGTTATACAAAAATAAAGGTGGTATCCATATTTATAACAACCATATGGGTATCAAGGTACTAAGTCATACCATGGAAGTTTTGGAGAGGGAAGTGGAAGTGAGGGTGAAGAGGATGGTATCTAAATTTGACAAATAGTTTGGGTTCATGTGGAGTCGTTAAACCATGGAAGCTATCCACCTTATTAGGAGGTTGGTGGAATAATACATGTATAAGAAGAAAGATTTGCACATAGTTTTTATTAACGTGGAGAAAGCATATGTCAAAGTCCCTAGGGAGGTTCTCTAGAGATGCTTGAAGGCAAAAAGTCTGCCAGTAGCTTGTATTAGAGCGATCAAGGACATGTATGATGGAGCTAAGACTCAGATTAGGACAGTGGGAGGTGACTCAGAGCATTTTTTAGTTGGTATGGGGTTATATCAAGGATCTGCGCTCAGCGCGTTCTTATTTACCATAATGATAGATGCATTGACACGACATATTGAAGGGGATGTGCCAAGTTGTATGTTATTCGCTGATGATATAGTTCTAATTGATAAGAAGAAAGGTGGTATTAACAAGAGGCCAGAGGTTTGGAGACACGTCCTTGAGTCTAAGGATTTCAAGTTGAGCAGGACTAAGATACGTCACCCGGAGTGCAAGTTCAGTGTTGAATCAAGGGAAGCGGGCGTGGACATGAGGCTAGGATCACAGGTCATCCCCAAGAGAAGAAGTTTCAAAAACCTTGGATTGGTTATCCAGGAGGACGAGGAGATCGATTAGGACGTCACACACCGAATAGGGGTGAGTTGGATGAAATGGAGGTTAACATCTGGAGTCCTGTGTGACAATAAAGTGCCATCGATACTCAAACATAAGTTTTATAGAGCGATGGTTAGACCGCTCATGTTGTATAAGGTAGAGTGTTGGCCGGTTAAGAACTCATATATTTAAAAGATGAAAGTAGCAAAAATAAGGATGTTGAAGTGGATGTGCGGCACACTAGAATGGATAAGATTAGGAATAAAGATATTCGGGAGAAGGTGGGCGTGAATTCTATAGATGATAAGATACGGGAAGTGAGGCTCAGATGGTTCATGCATGTGCATAGGAGAAGCCTGGATGTCCCAGTAAGAAGGTGTGAGCGATTGGCATTGGTAGGTACGAGAACAAGTAGAGGGCGGCCTAAGAAGTATTGGGGAGAGGTAATCAGGCAGGATGTGGCGTGACTTCAGATTTCCGAAGACCTTGATAGGAAGGTCTAGAGGTCGAGAATTATGGTTGTAGATTAAGAGGTAGTTGAGCATTTTTCTACTTTGTTCCGGGTGTAAGGCTAGTCTGATAGGGTTTGTCTTAGATTGCTAGTGGTTAATATTGTGTTTACACTATTCTTTTGTTTTTCAAAGCTCCAGGCATTATTTATTGGTTATTATTATTGCGTTTCAACTATTTTTCGGTTCTTATAATGTTGTTATTATATCTATGCTTTTTGTTGATGGTACTGATATAGTGTCTCTTTTTGTCTTTTTCATTTTCTTGAGCCAAGGGTTATCAAAAACAACCTCTCAACTCCATTGGGGTAGGAATAAGGTCTACGCATGCATCCCTCCCCAAACACTTCACCTATGAGATTTTATTGGTGTGACGACCCAAAGGGTTATCACTTATTTCCTCATCCACTCCGTGCTTTCGAGGTCTTGAAAACCTTATTTGTACTTGCCTCGATTTGCGTGCGTATTCCGAACGTGTAGCCGGAAGGCTTAAATATGAATTCTGTGTGAAAAATGATGAATTTTGATATTAATATGATTAAAGTTGACTTTGGTCAACATTTTGAGTAAATGGACCCGGACTCGAGATTGGACAGTCCCGGAAGGTCCGTAAAAAAATATGGGACTTGGGCATGTGCCCGGAGTCGAGCCCGAGGAAAGAATTTTTCTGTGAAATTATTTTTTTGAAATTATTAAGGAAAAAAAAAATGAAAAATTGATTAAAAGACTGTGGTATCGGGCACTTATTTTGGTTCCGACACTCGGTACAAGTCTTATATATGGTTTAAGCGCTTTCTTTAAAGGTTGGTTGAAAACGGACGTCGTATTGACGTGTTTCAGACTTGAAATGGAAATTTTATGTTTTATGAAAACTTGGAAGGAATTATGAATTTTGAGGTTTAATTCGTTGTAAACGATGTTATTTTGGAGATTTGATTGCACGAGTAAGTCCATAGGATGTTTTTGAGGTTGTGTACATGTTTGGTTTGGAGCGCGTGGGCTCGGGTGAGTTTCGGATAGGCCGTGAGTGCATTTGAACCCTTGAAAAAAACAACTGGTGTTTCAGACCTGCTGGTTCGCAAGACGTTTGCAAATGCGAACGACCCATCGCAAATTCGAAGAAGGCCCAGGTCTTATGGTCTCGCCAATGCGAACTTTTCTTCGCAAATGCAAAGAAGGGGAAATCTGGTCTAAGATTGCAAATGCGACCAAATGTTCGCAAATGCGAACCTTCCCCAAATGGCCCAAGTTCGCAAATGCGAACCTTCCCCAAATGGCCCAAGTTCGCAAATGCGAACAAAAATCTCGCAAATGCGAAGTACGGCAAAATGCACAGTGTTCATAAATGCGAACATGACTTCGCAATTCCCACATCCGAGGCCCAGCAAATTTTATATTTAGTCGAATTTTCATCACTTTTCACCATTCTTTCAAAACCCAAACACCATAGGCGATTTTTCAAGAGCAAACTTCATCTCAAATCTCTTGTAAGTTGATTTCTACTCAATTCTTTCAATCTTTAACATCATTAAACATGTTTTCCACTTGAAATCAAAGATTTTCATGGGTGAAAATTGGGGGTTTTGTGTAGAACCTAGGTTTTCTATAAATTGGAGAGTTGGACCTCGATTTGAGATCCGATTTCAAAACAAATTATATATTTGAGTTCGTGGGGGAATGGGTAATCGTGTTTTAGTTTGAACCTCGGGTTTTGACCACGTGGGGCCGGGGCGATTTTGGAATTTTTGGGAAAAACTTGAAAAATTCATTCTTATGCATTCAAATTGATTCATATAGTGTTTATTAAAGTAATTGAGAAATTATTGATTAGATTCGAGCGAATTGGAGGTGGAACTGCGAGGTAAAGCGATAGTTGAGGATTAAGTGGATTTCAAGGCTTTGAGGTAAGTGTTTGGTTTAACCCTAGCTTGAGGGAATATGAGTTGAGTCTTGTTGCTAATTGCTATGTGATCGAGTACGATGCATAGGTATGGTAATGAGTATCTATACATTGGTGTCGAGCATGACCGTGAGTCCTTATAAAGTGATTATCATGAATTGGTTGTGAATTCCGTGCTTATTGGAGGATTCTATATGTTGTGAATAATATGTGAACGGTGATACGATTATTTGATACCTAGAAGAATTGGCTCGAATTGTGATACGGATATTGAAAGTATATGAAATGGCTGATTCTTTGGAGCATTGGCTCAAAATGGTAGAGTGGACTATAATATAAGAAAAGTAAGAAAGAGAAAGCATTGTTGATTATTCCCTTGTCGGGATGTTTGGTTGAACTTGTTGGATTCTCTCCCTTGCCGAGATTTCGTCAAATAATTGCTTATTTTTATGCCCCTTAATTGTGACTGTTGTTTGGGGAAGTCAGACAGTGAATGATATTGAGGATTGGGTTGCACGCCGCAACAATAACATATGAGGATCGGGTTGCACGCTGCAATAATGATACATGATAAATGATATGGGTCGGGTTGCACGCCGCAACAGTGGTATTTGTGGATCGGGTTGCACACCGCTATAGTGGTATTTGTGGATTGGGTTGCATGCCGCAACAGTGGTATTTGTGGATTGGATTTCACGCCACAACAATATGGACCGGGTTGCACGCCGCAACATTTATTGATACCATATGTTTATATTGAGTATGGATTCCTTGTTCATTGTGAATCTAAGCTGCCTTAGTTTGTTTCTCGGGATTACTGTTACTGTTGTTATCTCCCCATAGCATGTTTACCCCCCCTCCCATATTGTTATGTGTTTGGCATTTCCTTTTCGTTGTATATTTATAATTGTACAAGTTTATGTGGTGTCCGGTCTAGCCTCGTCACTACTTCCCTGGGTTAGGATAGACACTTACCAGCACATGGGGTCGGTTGTGCTAATGCTATACTTCTGTGCATTTTTGCACAGGTCCAGGTTTTGAGGAGCAGCAGCAGCATTAGTGCGGGAGTAGGCTTCCATTTTTACGAGACCAAGGTAGACTTGCAGGCGTCCGTAGGCCCGACGACTCTTCCTTATGTTCTCTTTTAGACTGTTGCCTCCTTGTTTCGAGATAGACAACTTTTATGTTTCTTTCAGACCTTTGTATTTAGTATATTCTTAGTGGTTCGTGAGTGATGTGACACCAAATCTTG
This sequence comes from Nicotiana glauca, assembly GCA_026770625.1. NCBI lineage: Eukaryota > Viridiplantae > Streptophyta > Magnoliopsida > Solanales > Solanaceae > Nicotiana > Nicotiana glauca. The sequence goes on along the minus strand of MU754693.1, from coordinate 72,233 downwards.
GGTAGAGACTATTATTGACTATTCCGCGTTTGATTTAGACTTATAAATTAGATTTTCGCTATTATTATTATCATTATTATTACTGAATTCTGTATTTCTTAATGATGCTATAAATTATTGACGGATATGTTCATTAATGAAAAGGTAAATAAGTGGCTTGCCTAGCTACCACGAGTAGGCACCATCACGATCCCTATAGTGGGAAATCCGGGTCGTGACACGTTGGTATCAGAGAACTAGGTTACATAGGTCTCACAACTCACGGACAAACTTAGTAGAGTCTGAGGGGTCGGTACGGAGACGTCTGTACTCGCTCCCCAGGGGCTACCGAGTTAGGAAAAATCTCTCATTTGTTCTTTCTTGTCGTACAATTTGGTTTCTCAATATTGATTGAATTTCTACTCTGTTCTTTCACAGATGGCGAGAACACACGCTTCCTCATCCACCGATCAGCAGTCCGAGCCCCAGGCAGCTCTCACTAGGGGCAGAGGACGTGGCCATGCTAGGGACCGAGGTAAGGGTAGAGCCCAACCACCAGTAGCAGCACCAGTGGCGGAGCCTCATGTTGACCTTGACGAGGAGATTCCTGCCCTAGACCAAATAGTTCCGGTGGGACCAGCTCAGGTCCAAGAGGGGTTTATTGCTACCCCAGTTCTTCAGGACGCCTTGGTCTGGTTGGTTGGCCTCATGGAGAGAGTCTGCCGAGCAGGATTGCTTCCTGTAGCACCAGCCACTTCCCAGGCTAGAGGAGGAGCCCAGACTCATGCTGCACGTACTCCGGAGCAGGTAGCTCCCCAAACTTAGATTCCACCAGTTCAGCCAGCTGCGACAATTCAGCCAGTGGTAGTTGCACAAGCTGGTGATGGAGCGGCTATGTCCGCAGATGCTTTGTGGAGGCTGGACAGGTTTACCAAGCTCTTCACTGCTACATTCAGCGGTGCTTCTTCTGAGGACCCCCAGGATTTCTTATATAGCTGCCACGAGGTTCTTTAGAACATAGGCATTGTAGAGTCCAATGGAGTTGATTTTGCGGCTTTTCATCTATCTGGATCCTCCAAGACTTGGTGGATGAAATACTGTTTAGCCAGACTAGCAGGGTCGTCACCTTTGACTTGGGATCAGTTTTCAGAGTTGTTTCTAGAAAATTTTCTTCCCGTTACTCAAAGGGATGCTTACCGGAGGCAGTTTGAGCGCCTTCAACAGGGTTCTATGATGGTCACCCAGTATGAGACCCGGTTTATCGATCTAGATCGTCATGCCCTCATACTCCCCACTTATAGGGAGAGGGTGAGAAGATTTATTGATGGTTTGATCCAGCCTATTCGTCTTCAGATGGCCAGAGAGGCGTGTAGTGATATTTCTTTTCAGGAGGTGGCCAATGTGGCCCGGAGGATCGAGATGGTTCTGCCACAGCGGGTGGTCATAGGACAGACAAGAGACCCCGTCACTCAGGTCGATTCAGTGGTGCCTCATATGGAGGCAGGGATTCTTATGATAGGGGTCAGCCTTCCAGGCCCTCTCAGTCAGCCCTCCAGGTTTCGAAGGGTGCCCGAGGTGATCGTGGTTTTCGTGGGCATTATTCCGATCAGCAGTCACTTAGTGCACCGCCATCTCCCATCAGTGCACCGCCTCTTTAGAGTTTTCGTAGAGGTCATTCGGGTCGTCAGGGCCAGTCTTATCGTACGGAGGGATGTTATGAGTGTGGTGAGTATGGTCACATCAAGAGAGCTTTCCGGAGATTGAGGAGTACACAGTCGCAGCAACAGGGCCCTCGCCTCATGATTCAGGCACTAGGTGACCCACAGCTCGCCCAGCCATCCAAGGGTAGGGGTAGGGATCATAAAGGTGGAGGTCGAGACCGTAGAGGTAGAGGCCGGACCGCCAAAGGTAGAGGTCAGCCAGTAGCCGATCGTCCTAGAGACATGGTTCAGGGAGGTGGGGCCCAATCCCGGTGTTATGCTTTGCCAGCCAGGCCAGAGGCTGAGTCCTCAGATGCTGTTATTACAGGTACTATTCTGGTCTGTGATAGGGGTGCTTTAGTACTATTTGACCCTGGGTCTACGTATTCATATGTGTCGTCTTATTTTGTACCCTACCTGGCTATGTCTAGTTATGCTTTGGACATTCCTGTTTATGTATCTACACCGGTGGGTGAATCTATAGTAGTCAACCAGGTGTATCGTTCCTGTGTGGTTGTGTTTGAGGGTCTAGAGACCCGTGTTGATTTATTGCTTTTAGATATGGCGGGTTTCGACGTTATATTAGGAATGGATTGGTTGTCCCCCGTATCATGCTATCTTGGATTGTCACGCCAAGACCGTGACCTTGGCTTTGCCAAAATTGCCCCGACTAGAGTGGAGAGGGACCCCAGGTCATGCCACCCGCAGTGTTATTTCATATGTTAAGGCTTGATGCATGGTCAAGAAGGGGTGTTTAGCTTATCTAGCGTATATTCGCGACTCCAGCGCAAAGGTTCCTTCTATTGACTCTGTTCCTATTGTTCGAGAGTTCCCCGAGGTTTTCCCTTCAGACCTGCCAGGTATGCCGCCCGACAGGGATATTGATTTCTGTATTGATCTGGCCCCGGGCACGCAGCCCATTTCTATTTCGCCGTATCGCATGGCCCCGCCAGAGTTGAAGGAGTTAAAGGACCAGTTGCGGGATTTACTAGAGAAGGGTTTTATCAGGCCTAGTGTTTCGCCTTCGGGTGCGCCGATGTTATTTGTGAAGAAGAAGGATGGTTCGATGTGGATGTGTACTGATTACCGGCAATTGAACAAAGTGACGATAAAGAACAAGTATCCACTGCCGAGGATTTATGATTTGTTTGACCAACTTCAGGGAGCAAAGGTGTTTTCAAAGATAGATTTGAGATCTGGCTACCATCAGCTGAGGATTAGGGCATCTGATGTCCCTAAGACAGCATTCCGCTCTCGGTATGGGCATTATGAGTTTTTAGTCATGTCATTTGGGTTGACCAATGCCCAGCAACATTTATGGAGTTGATGAATCGAGTGTTCAGGCCATATCTAGACTTATTCGTGATAGTCTTTATTGATGATACTCTGGTGTACTCCCACAGTCAGGAAGAGCACGAGCAACACCTCAGAGTGGTTCTTCATACTCTGAAGGATCGTCAGTTATATGCTAAGTTTTTGAAGTGCGAGTTCTGGTTGAGTTCGATTGCATTTCTGGGTCATATTGTATCAGTAGAGGGTATTCAGGTGGAACCAAAGAAGATTGAGGCAGTCAAGAATTGGCCTCGACCAGCTTCAGCGACCGATATTCAGAGTTTCTTAGGGTTAGCAGGTTATTACCGTCGGTTCGTGGAGGGATTTTCGTCTATTGCAGGCCCGATGACCAGATTGACCCAGAAGGGCGCCCAGTTCAGATGGTCAGATGAGTGTGAGACGAGTTTTCAGAATCTCAAGACAGCTCTGACCACGGCACCGGTGTTGGTTTTGCCCACGGGTTCAGGGCCTTACACAGTTTATTATGATGCTTCCCGTATCAGGCTTGGTGCAGTATTGATGCAGGATGGCAAAGTCATTGCCTATGCTTCGAGACAGCTGAAGATCCACGAGAAGAATTATCCGGTTCATGATCTAGAGTTGGAAGCTATTGTTTATGCGTTGAAGATTTGGAGGCATTATCTATATGGCATGACGTGTGAGGTGTACATGGATCACAAGAGCCTTCAGTACCTGTTCAAGCAGAAGGAGTTGAATGTGAGGCAGCGAAGGTGGTTAGAGTTGTTGAAAGATTATGATGTTACTATCTTGTATCACCCGGTTAAGGCCAATGTGGTGGCCGATGCATTGAGTAGGAAGTCTACCAGCATGGGTAGTCTTGCTTATATTCCGGCCAGCCAGAGACCGCTTGCTTTAGATGTTCAGGCTTTGGCCAATCTATTGGTGAGATTAGATATTTCTGAGCCTAGTAGAGTGTTAGCTTGCACGGTCGCTCGTTCTTCTCTATTGGAGCGTATCTGCGATCGGCAGTTTGATGATCCCCATTTGTGTGTCCTGAGAGACACGGTGCAGCGTGGGGGTGCCACGAAGGTAACCTTAGATGATGATGGTGTTTTGATATTGCAGGGGCGAGTTTGTGTGCCAATGTTGATGGAATTTGAGAGTTGATCTTAGCGGAGGCCCATAGTTCTCGGTATTCTATTCACCCGGGCACCGCGAAGATATATCAGGATTTGCGGCAGCATTAGTGGTGGCGTATAATGAAGAAGGATATTGTTGCGTATGTGGCTCGGTGTTTGAACTGTCAGCAGGTCAAGTACGAGCATCAGAGGCCCAGAGGTTTGTTTCAGAGGATTGAGCTCCCTGAGTGGAAGTGGGAGAGGATTACCATGGATTTCGTTACTGGACTTCCGTTGACTCGGAAAAAGTTTGATGCTATTTGGGTCATTGTTGATAGGCTGACCAAGTCGGCGCATTTCATTCCAGTGGCAGTCTCCTATTCATTCGAGTGGTTAGCTGAGATTTATATACGGGAGATTGTCCGCCTTCATGGTGTGCCAGTATCCATCATTTCGGACTGGGGTACGCAGTTTAACTCGCGCTTCTGGAGAGCAGTTCAGCAAGAGTTGGGCACCCAGGTTCAGTTGAGCACAACATTCCATCCTTAGACAGACGGTCAGACGAAGCGGACTATATAGATTTTGGAGGATATTCTCCGAGCTTGTGTCATTGATTTTGGAGGCTCGTGGGACCAGTTTTTGCCTTTAGCAGAGTTCGCCTACAACAACAGCTACCAGTCCAGCATTCAGATAGCCCCATACGAGGCGTTGTATGGTAGGCGATGTCGGTCTCCAATCGGATGGTTTAAGCCGGGAGAGGCTCGGTTATTGGGTACAAACTTAGTTCAGGAGGCCTTAGATAAGGTCAAGATCATTCAGGAGAGGATTTGTTCAGCTCAGTCCAGGCAGAAGAGTTATGTAGACCGTAAGGTCCTAGATGTAGCTTTTATGGTTGGTGAGCGGGTATTGCTCCGGGTGTCGCCTATGAAGGGCGTGATGAGGTTCGGAAAGAAGGGCAAGCTTAGACCTAGGTATATTGGTCCGTTTGAGATTCTTGATCGAGTAGGAGAGGTGGCTTATAGACTTGCATTGCCACCTAGCTTATCAGCCGTGCATATAGTTTTTCATGTGTCTATGCTTCGGAGGTATCACGGCGATCCTACCCATGTGTTAGACTTCAGCACTGTCTAGTTGGACAAGGATTTATCTTATGAGGAGGAGCCGGTAGCAATTCTAAACCAGCAGGTTCGTCAGTTGAGATCTAGGAGTTTTCCATCTGTTCATGTTCAGTGGAGAGGTCAGCCCCCTGAGGCCTCGACCTGGGAGTTCGAGTATGATATGTGGAGCCGTTACCCACATCTGTTCCCCGACTCAGGTACTTCTTTCTTTTGTCCATTCGAGGACGAACGGTTGTTTTAGAGGCGGAGGATGTGACGACCCAAAGGGTCATCACCTATTTCCTCATCCACTTTATGCTTCCGAGGTCTTGAAAACCTCATTTGTACTTGCCTCGATTTGCATGCGCAGTCCGGGCGTGTGGCCGGAAGGCTTAAATATGAATTTTGTGTGAAAAATGATGAATTTTGATATTAATATGATTAAAGTTGACTTTGGTCAACATTTTGAGTAAACGGACCCGGACCCGAGATTAGACGGTCCCGGAAGGTCCGTAGAAAAATATGGGACTCGGGCATGTGCCCGGAGTCGAGCCCGAGGAAAGAATTTTTCTGTGAAATTATTTTTTTGAAATTATTAAGGAAAAAAAATAAAAAATTGATTAAAAGACTGTGGTATCGGGCTCGTATTTTGGTTCCGACACCCGATACAAGTCTTATATATGGTTTAAGCGCTTTCTGTAAAGTTTGGTTGAAAACGGACGTCGTTTGACGTGTTTCGGACTTGAAATGAAAATTTTATGTTTCATGAAAACTTGGAAGGAATTATGAATTTTGAGGTTTAATTCGTTGTAAACGATGTTATTTTGGCGATTTGATCGTACGAGTAAGTCCGTAGAATGTTTTTGAGGTTATGTACATGTTTGGTTTGGAGCCCCAAGGGCTCGGGTGAGTTTCGGATAGGCCGTGAGTGCATTTGAACCCTTGAAAAAAACAGCTGGTGTTTCAGACCTGCAAAAGCGAAGGCCCATCGCAAATGCGAAGAAGGCCCAGGTCTTATGGTCTCGCAAATGCTAACTTTTCTTTGCAAATGCGAAGAAGGGGAAATTTGGTCTAAGATCGTAAATGCGATCAAATGTTCGCAAATGCGAACCTTTCCCAAATGGCCTAAGTTTGCAAATGCGAACAAAAATCTCGCAAATGCGAAGTCCGGCAAAATGCACAGTGTTCGCAAATGCGAACATGACTTCGCAATTCCCACATCCGAGGCCCAGTAAATTTTATACTTAGTCAAATTTTAATCACTTTTTACCATTCTTTCAAAACCCAAACACCATAGGCGATTTTTCAAGAGCAAACTTCATCCCAAATCACTTGTAAGTTGATTTTGACTCAATTCTTTCAATCTTTAACATCATTAAACATGTTTTCCACTTGAAATCAAGGATTTTCATGGGTGAAAATTGAGATTTTTGGGTAGAACCTAGGTTTTCTATAAATTGGGGAGTTGGACCTCGATTTGAGGTCCGATTACAAAACAAATTATATATTTGAGTTAGTGGGGGAATGGGTAGTCGAATTTTGGTTCAAACCTCGGGTTTTGACCACGTGGGCCAGGGGGCAATTTTGGAATTTTTGGAAATTGATTCATATAGTGTTTATTAAAGTAATTGAGCAATTTGTGATTAGATTCGAGTGAATTGGAGGTGGAACCGCGAGGTAAAGCGATAGTTGAGGATTAAGTAGATTTCAAGGCTTTGAGGTAAGTGTTTGGTTTAACCCTAGCTTGAGGGAATAAGAGTTGAGTCTTGTTACTAATTGCTATGTGATTGAGTACGATGTATAGGCATAGTGACGAGTATCTATACATCGGTATCTAGCATGACCGTGAGTCCTTATAATGTGATTATCATGAATTGGTTGTGAATTCCGTGCTTATTGGAGGATTATATATGTTGTGAATAATATGTGAACGGTGATATGATAATTTGATACATAGAAGCATTGTCTCGAATTGTGATACGGATATTGAAAGTATATAAAATGGCTGATTCTTTGGAGCGTTGGCTCAAAATGGTAGAGTGGACTATAATATAAGAAAAGTAAGAAAGAGAAAGCATTGTTGATTATTCCTTTGTTGGGACGTTTGGTTGAACTTGTTGGATTCTCTCCCTTGCCGGGATTTCATCAAATAATTGCTTATTTTTATGCCCCTTAATTGTGACTGTTGTTTGGGAAAGTCCGACCGTGAATGATATTAAGGATCGGGTTGCACGCCGCAAACAATAACATATGAGGATCGGGTTGTGCGCCGCAACAATGATACATGATAAATGATATGGGTCAGGTTGCACGCCGCAACAGTGGTATTTGTGGATTGGATTGCACGCCGCAACAATGGTAATTATGTACCGAGTTGCACGCCACAACAATTATTGATACCATGTGTTTATATTGAGTATGGATTCCTTGTTCATTGTGAATCTAAGTTGCCTTAGTTTGTTTCTCGGGATTACTGTTACTGTTGTTATCTCCCCATAGCATTTTTACCCCTCCCATATTGTTAGGTGTTTGGTATTTCGTTTTCGTTGTATATTTATAACTGCACAGGTTTATGTGGTGTCCGGTCTAGCCTCGTCACTAGTTTGCCGGGGTTAGGCTAGACACTTACCGGCGCATGGGGTCGGTTGTGCTAATGCTACACTTCTGTGCATTTTTGCACAGGTCCAGGTTTTGAAGAGCAACAACAACATTAGTGCGAGAGTAGGCTTCCATTTTTACGAGACCGAGGTAGACTTGCAAGCGTCTGCAGGCCCGACGTCTCTTCCTTATGTTCTCTTTTAGACTGTTGCTTCCTTGTTTCGAGACAGACATCTTTTATGTTTCTTTCAGACCTTTGTATTTAGTATATTCTTAGTGGTTCGTGAGTGATGTGACACCAAATCTTGGGTAGAGGCTATTATTGACTATTCCGCGTTTGATTCAGACTTATAAATTAGATTTTCGCTATTATTATTATCATTATTATTACTGAATTCAGTATTTCTTACTGATACTATAAATTATTGACGGATATGTTTATTAACGAAAAGGTAAATAAGTGGCTTGCCTAGCTACCACGAGTAGACGCCATCACGATCCCGATGGTGAGAAATCTGGGTCGTGATAATTGGGTTGTTGTACTTGTTGCATTATTACTTTTACTCGTTGCATATTTAATGTGTAAAAAGCTTCTAGAAAATATCTTGTGAGGTGGAGGCGAATCCACAATTTTAAGTTTATGGGTTCCTAAAGAAATCCCAAGTTACTATATACTTCTAATTACTGGATTAACAGTCTGGGTTGCAAGCTAAATATTCTTATACATTTAGAGCCCATTCGGACATAAGAAATTTATTCTTTTTTTTCCAAAAAAAAATTTACTTTTTCTCGAAATCAGTGTTTGTTCATAAGAAATTCAATTTTCATTTAAAGACGCATTGTGGAAGTTTTCGAATTGAAAAACTCAAAAAAGCTATTTTTTAAATTTTCACTCGAATCAGTCATAATACTTCAAAAATAACCCAAAATTATATTCATGTCCAAACACAACTCTAAATTTTAAATACCATTTTCACTTAAAAAAAAATTTCACTCTATTTTGGAATTCTACAATTCTTATGTGCAAACGCCCACTTAATGTATTTTTCAATATGAATACAGGATCTTAACAAAAGTTATCGAGTTCACGGGAACCCGTAGTTCATGCGCATCCGTCCCTTTCGTCCCTTTCGTAAGATACATATGATATATTTTGTTTTCCCATTCACTGATTTTAGTCCAAAAGTTTGGTTAAAAGTTTGTTTTAATGCCAAACCTTTTGTCTTTGGTTAACCCGAGTATACTGTATTGATCATTTGTCGCTTTTGGGAACATTCGGTAAAATTGGAATAATGCAGGAAAAAGTACAGTATGGAGCATCTTACTCCCTCCTTCTAATATATTAATAAAGCAAGTATTTATGTTGAGTTTTTGACTTGCACGGATGCAAATTACTATTAAAATTCGATTAAACAGTGAGATAATTAAGGCGATAATATTTCAAATCAAATTAGGTATAATATAAAGTGGTATTCAATAGCTAGCAGCTTGAATTGTCAAAGAACAAATATTTTTTTTTTCATATGAAGGAAAACCTCCAGCTTTTTGGTACGTACCCAAAAAAAAGGAAAATAATAGTCTAACTTTATTTGGATGGAGCAGTAAGATATTATCAAAAAGAAAAATGACTAGCGAATGTTGGAGTTAGGAATTAGATATTTACGCTATGCATGTTTGTACTTGTTGTGTCCTTACTTGTACGGGAGCTAGATCGGTTAAGTCTTTACATTCTGATAGCCCGTGATGACAACTTGCATATGTAAAATTAGTAAAAAGCTTCTGGAACATATCTCATAAGCTACGTACTTGGGATATATATAAATTGGGTTGGTTTAAATTTTTTAATTATCAAATCAAATCAATAGTATCAAAATTTTAAATTAATAAACTAAACCAAACTAATAAATTTGTGTCTTTCAATCTCGATTTTTCGGGTTTTTTCTGGTAAAGTCTTCATAGGGACAAAATATATAACTTGTGCTTGTTTGACCCAAAAGATATTGAAACCTTTTTTATTAAATCAATTAATAAAAATGAAGAGGTAAATCTTATTCAAACATAATAAACTCCAGATCTATAAGCAAATCAGAAAATGATGCATAAGATGAAATAGGGGCGATCAATCTTACTGAGGTTTTCTCATTCTCTTTTCCACCAATTGATGGAGATAACTGCTTTGCATAGTCCATGAAAGATTATTTTGTCTTCCTTTTGGTAAGAAAATTACAGAGGAGGGGAAGAGAAAGAAGGAGCTCCCTTCTCCAGGAAGGTTTTCTCCCTATATATAGTTATGGAATCCTTACTATGTTTTTGTGTCAATGCACTTTCATACCATATCCACTTTTGTCGTTCCCTGAGCATTGTTCTTTAACTTGGCGGGTATTGTGAGTACCGGACTTGGAACAAATTATGCCGTCTTCCACTATCTCACCGCTTGGACGAGATCTTGGTTGGGTCGATCGCAGCGGTCAGATTTTGACCAATACAGTTAGTCCGTCCGTCTGCCGGGATCGTCTCTTGTCGGGCTTGGTAGACGGATTATGATTGTCACACATTTAAGAGAAATCTGACCACCTACCCCCTGGGTATGATCCTTAGATTCAAGTAACATAATGGCGCCCTGTCGACACTCTTGAACTATTGCGGCCGTTTTGGAACTGAAATATCATTTAACTTGAAACGTTGCTCGTGGTTGTCGCCATTATTACACACATTCCCAAGGGATTGAACCATTTCATGCCCTATCAACTTTGATTGGCAACTCTTGGGTTTTGCGCTTGGGGAATTTATGTCTCTTATAAATAGAAGGAATGCACCATTCGATTGACACACTTCCTTGACTTTACTCGAAAGGGCTTTGCGAATCTTCCTTTCTCCTGATACTTTGGATTTTTGGTTTTCTCTGGTTAGCAGAAACTTTCGTCTTTCCTTTTCTTTATCGCTTTGCTTTATCTAATTGATACAAATGGCTGGTGATTCTTCTCGCGCTGACCTTCCTGCCACAATTCCGGCGCCGGAAAGCAATGTTCTTGCCATTGGAGGAGTAGAAGTGGTAGAAGATGAGGAGGTCCCGTCGGTGGTTGAGATCTTGCCTCGCCCTGGGAAACCATGGAACGATTTCTATAGTCCCACCGGGGAGGAGACAGAACCTGCTTCCTCTGTCATAAATGAAGAGGGGATCGTAGAATTGAAGGCTAGGTGGGGAATCCCTCGCTAAGTCAAAATACTGCCGGCGGTGGGGAACAATATAGTTCATTTTGACCGCCCAGGGTATTGCGCGTTCTATGCCTACCCCTTTATTGTTGGGTACATGCTTCCTCTCCTTCTCTTGGTGGTAGAATTTTGCCGCTTTTATGAGGTATGTCCGGCTCAACTTTCGTCGTACCTGTATAAATTGTTCCTCATATTGCTCAAGTTTGCGGAGCTTGCCGATCGTGAGATCACTCTGGGGCACATGCTCAATATTTTCTCCCCCCAAATCATTCGTGGCATAATGATTCACATGCGCCACCGAGGGTCGAAGAGCCTGGTGGTGAAGATAGACGATAGAGGTAACCGTCATTTCTACAAGAATTACTTTTATGTGCAGACCGAGCACCACGTGGCGGATCCTACGGGGTCCCTGAGAAATGGAACTTCGCACGTAATTTTCTATGCACTTGGCCTAAATGATGTCGGACTGCTTTCCTTTGGGTAGTACTAAACTGTTTATGTTTTTACAGCCGCGAAACTACCCCCTGAACCTGTTGATGGGATCTGCGAGTGGGTGAACGCCATCCTTCCTCATATGGGCGGGGTCCTCACTTGGTCCTCCTTCTATGAGAAATATGGACGCAAGCCCCTTACTAGTGAGTAATATAATTTTGTTCGCTATTTCCCCTTTTTCTTTCTCAATTTTTTGTTATTTCGTTTCTTATATGATGTTTGTCGAGAGCGAGGGATCCTCCACTAGCTTTTCATCAACCTGCCTCGTCCGCTCGCCCTGCCTTAGTGTCTACTGCCCGACCTCATCGAGGGTCGCTTCAGTTAAATCTACGATCGCGGCCGTACGCGCAGAGGCTACCCCTCGACCTGAGATTCCGACCTCAGTTACCTCCCCAACGGGGGAGTCTTCCCGTGCCGAAGAAGGGGAGAGGCCATCAAAGAGGCAGCGAGTGGAGTCCAAAATGGCTCATTCAGCCATGATACATTTAGAGGAAGATCTTCCATTGACAGGATCTGAAGCGGGAGTTGATGCCATTTTGCCTGTAGAGATAGCGCCAGCCATTTTGTTTGCGCTATCGACGGAGATTCCTGCCGTTATGATTGATCAGCAGCCTGCCGCGATAGGGGATCGGACTTCTGTGGTCGTTGTTACTGCTTTGGACGGACCTTCATCCTCGGTACCTAGTCGTGCTTCCTCTTCGGCCGTAGAAAGGGGAAATGGCGTCGTGGTCAATGACTATGAATCTGAGTCTGATATTGATCCTGATGATGTTACGATATTTGAAGAGGGCCTTACCCGTTCGATGGTTCATGCGGGAGATCCGAACTGTATTCTTGATATCTCATAGAATATCAACTTTCTGGAAGATACGGAGGACCTGGTGCCGCAGTTTGACCTCTTGTGTTCTGCCGCCAAGAGCGAGGATCTTCGAAATGTTCTTGACATTGATTCGATACATGAAGTGGATGCTATAGGATTGAGGGTACGTTTCACTTTTCTTTCATGTTCCTTTCATTTTTCTTGACGATCTGGACTTAGCCTGTCTTCTCATTTTTCAAACGTATATGGTGGAGATTGAAAGTGCTCGTAGGGCTGGTACTCGGGCCAAGATTTTCTTGACAATGCTGGAGAAATATTGTCGCTATCGCGAATAAGTTCCATGATATTCACGAGCGGCTGAAGGTGAACCCTAATGTTCTATACCTCGATGAGGAATTGGAGAAGAGGGACCAACAATTGATGGAGACTATTCGCAGAACTAGCGTACTTGAGGAGCAACTTCGTGCAAAGGACAAAGAGCTTGAGTTGGGCAAAGGGGTTGCTGCAGAGTGCGAATACCTTCAAGAGAAGCTGAGGTTGATACAATCTGAGATGGATCAGAATCTTATCAGGGTCGGTACGATGAGCGCGGAGTGGATGGGAAAGTTGACCGAGTTGGAGAGAAATGTTGTCGGGTTGGAAAATATTGAGAGTGCCTAGTCATCATCTTTGGCGAGGGCAGTGGCTCTAGAGAACACCATCCGCGTTCTCCAATCCGAGCAGGAATCAGAGAGGGCGACGACTATGCTAATGGAAGCGTGGCTTGAGAAGCATATTGGTGAGAACGATTGAGAGGCGTCGACCTTAGGGGACCGGGTCGCTGTTTTTGAGGCTGAAAAAGAGAAACTATTGGCTCAAGTTGGATCTTCCTATGTCGCTGTTCCCCGTCATTTGCATGAGCTTTGGGTTTATGCTGAAGCCAGCGGGATATCTACAAGAGTTTGTGGGAGGTAGGCGGTGTTCGCGAGGCTATATATGAAGGAGCATAGATGAAGTCACGAGAAGCTCGTGTTAATTGTGGATATGATCCTGCGACGCTGGAAGCCGATGAGGGTGGTGATGATGAAGGAGGACTTCTCGGAGATGGTGGTGAGGAGGGTGGCGATGAGGACGCTGAGTGAAAAGAATTGATGTCTTTGTTCATTTTCTCTCTTCTTATTTTTTTATTAGTTGTTTATTGCTTTTTCTCGGACTATATCAGTTTAACCGTGTGTAATCTGCGGCTGTTTGCATAGTACTTTCATATAAATAGGAGTTTCTCATAGTTGCACGCCTCCTGTATTTCTTTCCCTATTTTGTTTTTATAACTCTTGTGCAAAGAAGTAGATCTCTATGTGGCTAGTTCCCAATTCTTAGGGAATTTAGCGTCACACGGATTGAGTAGGGTTTCGATGGCGGCCATAGCTGTCGGGGTGATACTTCCAAGCTTATGTCAAAGTACCGTCCTATCGCAGTTCTGATGGTGTCGAGTGCTTTTTCTAATAGCAGCCTTAGCCATAGGGATGCTAGTTTCGAGTTTATATCGAAATATTATCCCTACGTGAGTCCTAGTTTTATTTTCCACCCTTTTTCATTTAAAATGGCTCTTGGCCCCGGGGATGTTTCGAACTTTCGACGAAATACTACTCTGTCATCATTCGGTCGAGGTCGAACTCTTTTCTTTGGCGATGGCTCTTGGCCTTAAGGGTGTTATTTCGAACTTTCATCAAAATATTAACCCATCGTCATTTGATTGAGGTCCAACTCTTCTCGTTCTGGTGAAGGCACTTAGCCTTGGTATTATTTCGAACTTTCATCTAAATACTAACCCGCCGTTGTTCAATCAAGGTCGAACTCTCCTTTTCGGCGATGGCCCTTGGCCTTATGGTGTTATTTCATCTTTTGTCAAAATATTAACCCGTCGTCGTTCGATCGAGGTCAAACTCTCCTTTTCAGCGATGTCCCTTGGCCTTAGAGTGTTATTTCAAGCTTTCGTCAAAATATTAACCCATTATTGTTTGATCGAGGTTAAACTCTCTTTTTCGGCGATCGCCCTTGGCCTTAGGGTGTTATTTTGAGCTTTAGTCGAAATATTAATCCATCATCATTCGATCGAGTTTGAACTCTCCTTTTCGGTGATGGCCCTTGTCCATAGGGTGTTATTTCGAGCTTTCATCGAAATATTAACCCGTCGTCGTTCGATCGAGGTCTAACTCTCCTTTTTGGCGATGGCCCTTGGCCATATGGTGTTATTTTGAGCTTTCATCAAAATACTAACCCGTAGTTGTTTGATCGAGGTGGAACTCTCCTTTTATTGAAGGCTCTTGGCCTTAAGGGTGTTATTTCGAACTTTCGTCAAAATATTAACCTGTCGTCGTTTGATTGAGGTCAAACTCTCTTTTCCTACGATTTCCCTTGGCCTTAGGGTGTTATTTCGAGCTTTCTTTGAAATACTAACCCGTCGTCGTTCGATCAAGGTCGATCTCTCCTTTTCTTTTTGGCAAAGGCCCTTGGCTTTAAGGGTGTTATTTCAAAATTTCGTCGAAATATTAACCCGTCGTAGTTTGATCGAGGTCGAACTCTTCTTTTCAGCGATGGCCCTTGGCCTTAGGGTGTTATTTCGAGCTTTCATCGAAATATCAACCCGTTGTCGTTCGATCGAGGTCGAACTCTTCTTTTCGGCGATGGCCTTTGGCCTTAGGGTGTTATTTCGAGCTTTCGTCAAAATATTAACCCGTTGTCGTTCGATCGATGTCGAACTCTTCTTTTCGGCGATGGCCCTTGGCCTTAGGGTGTTATTTCGAGCTTTCGTCAAAATACTAACCCATCGTCGTTCGATCGAGATCAAACTCTCCTCTCTTTTTTCTGGCGAAGGCCCTTGGAGTTACATCTCGTATTTTCGTACGTTAAAATTTCATTTTCAGTTAACCGACGTAGACTCGGGGATGAGATCATCTTGATGTTAACGTGCTTACGCTATTTATAACAACCAATAAATAAGTGTTATGAAGGATAAAGCGGTACATGGATTAAAAAAATGAATTTCGTTTAAAGTGGCCAATTTGGAGTAAAATATGGGTCGAGCAATAATACCCGATAATTATGAACTAGTATCATGCAAGGTACCATATGACCATGGTAGTATAATATGTAAAATATATATTTAAAGTATATTAAAAATAAGTTGAATTTTAAATAATTTGGGATAATTTTTAAATTATGCGGATAATTGATTAATTATCGAGTAACGAAACTTTACCTGATTAACTAATAAGTGGATTGAAATTAACAAAAACTTACTCCAAAGTCGTGGCACAAATGCCACAAGGCTAAGATGACTGATGAGTCATCTATGCCATGTGGCTATTTATGGCCAAATCAAATTAAACTAACATAAGACTTGAGTCTTATCTTCATTCTTAGGCTCAAACATATGAGAAAAATCATAAACATTTCCTTCATTAAAGGATCAAACAACTTTTACATTCTGACTTTGAACCAAAATGTGAGAACCAGAAGACATTTCATTTCGTCCAAAAAAAACTCTTAGCCAAAGAGTTCAAGTGAAATTTCAAAGTTCAATAATTAGATTAAATCCATTTCTGTCTTTGTTCAAAAACCTTGGAAGCAAAGCAGAACAAGTTCGACCAAGTGTGAATTTCGTCCATATTTCGCAAAAGCATATTCGTTCAAATAATTCCTGGAACAGGTATGTTAAGCCCCTCCCTCATTTCTTTTGGCATGGTCCAAATTATACAGAAGAAGCGAGCAAACGCACGGTTTCCATAATTACTCTATTCATAGAAATATTAGGGGTATCTATATTCTTGATTTCCCAAGTGAATTATTACTGTTACCTCCTGTTTATGGGTTCCAAAAAAATACGTATTTAATAATGTTTATGAGAAAGGTATATTGATTTTTTATTGCGTTCCAAGGAAATTTTATCAACGTATTTCTTATGCATTTCATATATTTATACATGTATATTAACCCATGACCAGATGGTGTTATATACGAGTATATATGTATATTATATTTATATGGAATACGGAAAAAAGATTATGACGTTATATATGCACCACCACCTGATCAGCTGGTATATGTTGATAATGTGCCCACAGTGGCCGAAACGATATGATGGGATACCCTCAGTGGCTTGATGATATTATATACACCCATACCTATGCATGATACGACATTGATACGCATGTGCATAACATTATAAAAGTTTTAGAATTTTTAAAGTTATTTAGATTTAAAGACATGTTTCTATATTTCACATTTCATCTATGTCTGTTACGTACTCAGTACATTTTTTGTACTGACGCCCTATTTTACGGGGCCTACATTTCATGCCCCCAGGTGTAGGTAGGCAAGCTGACAGTCTCCCTTTTTAGGATCCCTGATCAGCGAGAGTTGGCGTGCTCCATTTGATCCAAAGTTGCTTTTGATTTTGGTACTATACGTTTGTATATATATATATATATATATATATATATATACGTTGCTCAGTCCCGTCTTTGCACTGTTATATTTCTATTAGAGGTCTGTGGACAGTATGTCTAGTTGGATAGTATGTGGCCTTGCCAGCTTTCAGTTTTGAGATGTATAGTAGTTTATAGCAAACTTATTGGCTCGCACTACGTATGTTGTACATATATGTACATATGCCTTTTTGGGAATATTTCCTTCATGTACATTATTCTCGTAATTCAGTAGATGTTATTCAGGTTTATATCTTTAATGCATGTTTAGGGGTGTTTGACAAATAGGACTCGGGCACCCGTCGCGGCCAATCGATTTAGGTCGTGACAAGAGTGGTATCAGAGTTGTTCTGTCCTAGGTTTGTCTACAGACTGTGTCTAGTAGAGTCATATTTATGGGTGTGTTGTGCACCACACTTATAGACAGGAGGCTACAGGACATATAGGATGTTATCCTCTCTTCTTATCTTAGATCGTGCGATATAAGAATTCATGTTCCTAACGATGTGTTACGTTTTTAGCAATGCCTCTGAAGACTATAGCCGTTAACGCGAGATAGAAGGCTACGAAGGTGTTAGAAAGAGATATAAGTTACACTATGGATTCGGACCAATCAGAGATCATGGATTCTATTGAGGAGGATCCATCCGAGGATCCATATGAGTCATCCGTTCGACCTGTTTCGACCACTCTAGCAGTAGATGGGGTGAGAGGAGTTCTGAACTCACCAAAGCCCTTAGTTTCACTACCCGTTGATCAGGGTATGAGGGAAGTAGTGCAAGGATTGGAATAGCCCGGATTCCCTTAAGCTCAAAAGTATGTCAAGATATTTGAGGACACCAGCTCTTCTGAGATTTTGGATAGTCCACATTCTTGGGAGTCCGTCAATCAAGGTTCTTCGGTGTATGTTATGGGATACACAGATGAAGAACATAGTAGTCGGGCCAACATGAGTAAGGTAACTGATAAGGACATGAAGATTCCGCTTCGAAGTGTGTCCGATCGAGGTTCTTATATAGGACGAGGCAAGGACCCTCTACTATAGTTTTCCTCCAAGTGTCAATTTTTGGTTGGTGAGTTCCACCTCTTCTTAGAATATTACCAAGTCAGGGTTTTAAATGTGTTTGGTTGTTTATGAGGACGTAGGAGTCCCGTCCTGACTTGTATATATTATGGTTATGCCTACTTAGAGGTTTTGCAAATATTATCCTGTATATAGTTTTGAGTATGACATGTCTACGGCCTAGTCGATCCCTATGTATATAAACCTTTTTGTAAATTAGTTATGCAGGTTATGTTTTAATATTGTTACTTATATATATGAGTATGACTTGAAATGGCCCGTAATAGATTTGATAATGAACAAGAATAAGATACGTGGTGTTCGGTTGGGAAGGACTTGATATTATAATAGGTGCGTATTGATTGGCCTTTTGTTATGTTAACATCAAGTGTAGATCAAAGATGGTTTGATTTCAGCTTCCAGGAGAGCCTGTTTTAATGGAAAGGTAATACCACATCGCCAAGAGGTAAATTTATCTCCTATCTCAAGGCAAGGAATATGATCATAAAGGACTATATTTATCACTTAGTTCGGGTTTGGGATGTAGAATTAGAATTACCAACCATTCAGTCCTTTCCTGTAGATAATGAGTTTCCTGATGCTTTTCTCGATGAGCTTCCAGGTCTTCTGCGAGAACGAGAAATTGAGTTTGTCATTGGCCTACTAACAGATACTCATCCAATATATATATATATATATATATATATATATATATATATATATATATATATATATATATATATATATATATATATATACCCCCTATAAAATGGCCCCTGCAAGGCTGTAAGAATTAAAGGAACAACTAAGAGACTTTCTTGAAAATATTTTATCAGACCTAGTACATCGCCGTAGGGAGCACCTGTTTTGTTTGTAAGAAAGAAAGATGGTTCCTTACAAATGTCTATTGATTATAGGCAGCTGAATAAGGTGACGATCAAGAATAAGTAACCACTCTCAAGAATTAATGATTTATTTGATCAATTGTAAGGTGCCAAGTATTTCTCAAAAATAGACTTGAGGTCCGGGTACCATCAGGTAAGGGTTAAGGATGAAGATATTTTGAAGACAACATTCAAGACTAGATACAGGCACTTTAAGTTTTGGGTTATTTCGTTTGGTCTGACCAATGCCCGACAGTATTCATAGATTTAATGAACCGTGTGTTCAAGCCTTTAAGATATGTTCGTAATTATATTTATTGACGATATATTGGTATATTCTCGTTCAGAGGCTGAGTATGCAGATCATCTGTGTACTATGCTCAGAGTTCTACAAGAAGGGAAGTTATATGCAAAAAATTTTAAATATGAATTCTAGTTGAACTCTGTATTTTTCCTTGGGCATATTATTTTGGGTAAAGACATCCGAGTGGATATACAAGAGACTGAGGCAGTGAAGACTTTGTCTAGACCCACAACAATGATGAAGGTTTGTAGCTTCTTTTAGCAGGTTATTACAAAAAACTTGTAATAAAATTTCTTCTCTTCTAAGCACCTTTGACCAAAGTGGTATGTGGTGTCTTACTTGATATTCCAGAATAACATAAGAAAATAATAAGTATAAATAGATATGTGTAGTTCGCAAGCTAAAGTATGGTAGAGCGACAAGATTCTAGGAAGGCAGGAGGAATGATAAGAAAAATGAGTAAAAAGGTAACAAGAATGGATAAGTCCTTGGGAATAAGTTCATAAGAAAGCTGACACTTTCTCTAAGTTATAGAAGGCTCAGTATAGCCCAAATGAACTCAATGGAGTCTAAGACTAGTAACATTTAGAATAGATGAAATGTTTCCCTAATAGTGGGATAAGGGCAAAATTGTGAGGGATAAAAGATGAAGTTTGGGCCTCCGAAGAGGGGAATTTCCTGAATTGTACAAGATTAAGATAACCATGATTGTACAAGATTAGGATAACCATGTAAGTTAACTCAGAAGGGAACTAGGTTTCAATGGACCGATGCTTGCGAATAGAGTTTTCCAGGCCTTAAAGGACAGATTAACTTCAGCACCGGTACTAACGTTTCTAGAAGAGACCGATGGTTATGTTATCTATTGTGACGCTTCAGGAATTGAATTGGATTCTGTGTTAATGCAGCATGGTAAGGTTGTGGCTTATGCTTCTAGACAACTAAGAAAGCACGAGAAGAACTACCCGACCCATGATCTAGAGTTAGCCTTGGTGATTCATGCACTAAAGATGTGGAGTCACTACTTATACGACATTCATGCTGATATCTATGCAAATCCTAAGAGCCTCCAGTATATCTTCAAGAAAAAGGAAATGAATTTACGTCAAAGAAGATGGTTGGAGCTACTTAAAGATTATGACGTTGATAGTTCATGCCATCCGGGGAAAGCGAACGTAGTAGCCAGTGCCCTCAGCCGTAGATCTAGGGGTAACCTGTCATATTTGTAGCCAGAAAAGAGGGGAATAGCCCATGAGGTTCATCAGCTAGCTAGTCTATAAGTTCAGTTACTGGACTCAGGTGATGTTGGAATTACTCTTCAGGATACGACAACATTCTTATTAGTAACTGAAGTAAAGGAACACTAGTACAAGTATCCTGTGCTAGTTCATAATAGGGATAGCACCCTTCAGAAGGAGAAGACACCATTTGGAATTACACAAGATGGGGTCCTTAGATATCAAAGACGATTGTGTGTGCCTAATGTTGTAGAGCTGCATCAGCAGGTTATGGGAGAAACTCACTATTCGTTTTTCTCTATCCATCTAGGAGCGACAAAGATGTATCATGACATCAGGGAAGTATATTGTTCGGATGGAATGAAAAAGGATATAGCAGAATTTGTTGCTCAGTGTCCTAACTGTCAACAGGTTAAGATTGAGCATCAAAAACCCGGTGGATTGTTGCAGGCCATGGAGATTCCGACTTGGAAATAGGATGTAATCAATATGGACTTCATCGTAGGCTTACCCCGTACCCAACATAAGTTCGATTGTAGATGGGCTTATAAAGTCAGCCCATTTCTGCCTGTCAGAACTACATATTCCTTAGAGGATTATATGAGGCTTTATATTAAAGAGATAGTACAACTGCATGGTGTCCCTGTATCTATTATCTCGGATAGAGGAGCTCAATTTATAGCTAACTTCTGGAGGTCCTTCCAAAATGGATTGGGGTCTCAAGTAAGTCTGAGTATATCATTTCATCCCCAGACAGACGGACAGACTGAGCGTACTATTCAAACACTGGAGGATATGTTACGAGCTTGTGTAATAGACTTCAAAGGTAGTTGAGATGATCATTTGCTGCTTATTGGGTTCACGTATAATAATAGATACCATTCTAGCATTCAGATGGCTACTTACGAAGCTCTTTATAAATGAAAGTGTAGGTCGCCTATAGGGTGGTTCGATGTTGGGGAAACTATGTTAGTAGGACCAGAATTGGTACAACAGACAATTGTGAAAATTAAGCTTATACAGGAAAGTCTATTGGCAGCTCAAGACCATTAGAAGGCTTATGCGGATAATCGACGGCGAGACTTGGAATTTCAGGTGGACGATTGGGTATTCCAAAAAAGTATCACCGGTGAAAGATGTTATGAGGTTCGAAAAGAAAGGAAAATTTAGCCCTCGGTACATGGGACCATAAAGGATCATACGCAAAGTAAGCCAGGTAGTATATGAATTAGACTTGCCTTCGGACTTGGAGTCTGCACATTCAGTCTTTCATGTGTCTATGCTCCATAAATGTATCGGAGATCCTTCCAGAGTTGTGTTAGTTGACGACATTCAGGTCATAGAGCAGACGTCATATGAAGAAAATCCTATTGCTATATTAGATGGACAGATTCGGAAATCGAAAACTAAAGACGTAGCTTCGGTGAAAGTTCATTGAAGAAACAACAATGTGGAAGAAGTGACTTAGGAGGCCGAGGGAGATATGAAGTCTAGATATTCATATTTATTTCCTTCTCAAGAGAAGGGTCCGACTAAGACGTCATAATCATAAGGTACGTGTATAAATTCTTGTGTCGGTTATTGCCGTTGGTCATGTGAGGCCATTATCGTTATTCATAATTATGATCCGGTGTGGCGTTGGATTATTATGTTTCTACAGGGAGAGTTGGTAGTAGTGTTGTTACAAAAGCGATCCTGCCAAATTTATATGGATCACAGGGAGTTGAGCATTCGAGGACGAATGATTCTAAGGGGGGGAAGGATGTTACATCTCGCGTTTTCGTACGTTAAAATTTCGTTTTCAGTTAACCGACGTAGACCCATAGATGAGATCATCTTGACGTTAACGTACTTATGCTATTTATAACAAGCGATAAATAAGTGTTATGAAGGATAAAGGGGTACATGGATTAAAGAAAACGAATTTTGTTGAAAGTGGCCAATTTGGAATAAAATACGGGTCGAACAATAATACCCGATAATATGAACTAGTACCATGCAAGCTACCATATGACCACAGTAGTATAATGTGTA
>MU754693.1:27280-48738 GCA_026770625.1 Nicotiana glauca | reverse complement strand
ATATATATATATATATATATATATATATATATATATATATATATATATATATATATATTAAAAATAAGTTGAATTTTAAGTAATTTGGGGTAATTTTTAAATTATGCGGGTAATTGGTTAATTATCGGATAATGTGACATTACCCGGTTAACTAATAAGTAGATAAAAATTAACAAAAACTTACTCCAAAGTCGTGGCAAAAATGCCACGAGGCTAAGATGACTCATGAGTCATCTATGCCATGTGACTATTTATGGCGGAGAAAAATCAGAAACATTTGCTTCATTAAAGGATCAAACAACTTTTACATTCTGACTTTGAACCAAAACGTGAGAACCAGAAGACATTTCATTTCGTCCCAAAAAAAAAAAAAAAACTCTTAGCCAAAGAGTTCAAGTGAAATTTCAAGTTCAACAATTAGATTAAATCCATTTCTGTCTTTGTTCAAAAACGTTGGAAGCAAAGCAGAACAAGTTCGTCCAAGTGTGAATTTCGTCCATATTTCGCAGAAGCAAATTCGTTCAAATAATTCGTGGAACATGTATGTTAAGGCCCTTCTTTCTTTCTTTCATGATCCAAGTTATAAAGAAGAAGCAAGCAAACGCACAGTTTCTATAAATTAATCTATTCATAGAAATATTAGGGGAATCTATATTCTTGATTCCCCATGTGAATTATTATTGTTACCACCTATTCATGGGTTCCAGAAAAATACGTATTTGATAATGTTTATCTGAAAGACATATTGACTTTTTATGGCATTCCAAGAAAATTTTATTAACGCATTTCTTATGCATTTCATGCATTTATACATGTATATTGATCCATGACCAGATGACATTATATACGCGTATATATGTATGTTGATTTATATGGGATACGGAAAAAAGGTTACGGCGTTATATATGCACCACCACCTGATCAGCTGGTATATGATGATGATGTTGCCTACATTGGCTGAAATAAGACTCAGACGGTGTTATATACGCGTATAAATATACATATATGTATAAGGGATATGAGAGAAGGTTATGGCATTATATACGCACCACCACTTGATTAGCTGGAATATATTGATAATGTGCCCACAGTGGCCGAGATGATATGATGGAATGCCCTCAGTGGCTTGATGATATTATGTACACCCATACCTATGCATGACACGACATTGATACGCATGTGCATAACGTTATAAACGTTTTATAATTTTCAAAGTTATTCAGATTTAAAGACATGTTTCTATATTTCATGTTTCATCTATGTCTGTTACGTGCTTATTTTCATGCCTTCATACTCGGTACATTTTTTGTACTGACGCCCTATTTCACGGAGCCTGCGTTTCATGCCCGCAAGTGCAGGTAGGCAAGCTGACGGTCCCCATTCTTACGATTCATGATTAGCAAGAGTTGGCGTGCACCATTTGATCCGGAGTTGCTTTTGATTTTGGTACGGTATGTTTGTATATATATATATATGGATATGGCGTGGCTCAGTCTCGTCTTTGCGCAGTTATGTTTCTATTAGAGGTCTGTGGACAGTATGTCTAGTTGGATAGTATGTGACCTTGCTGGCTTCCAGTTTTAAGATGTGTAGTTATTTATAGCAGCCTTGTTGGCTCGCCCTACGTATGTTGTACGTATATGTATGCATGCCTTTTTGGGCAAATTTCCTTCGTGTACATTATTCTTGTAATTCAGCAGATGTTATTTAGGTTTATATCTTAAACGCATGCTTAGGGGTGTTTGACATATAGTACTCGGGCACCCATCGCGGCCCATCCGTTTGGGTTGTGACACTTGGCCTTATGGGTGTTATTTCGAACTTCCATCGAAATATTAACCCGTTGTCATTCGATTGAGTTAGAACTCTTCTTTTCGACGATGGCCATTGGCCTTAGGGGTAATATTTTGAGATTTTGTCGAAATACTAACCCCTCGTCGTTTGATCGAGGTTGAACTCTCCTTTTCTTTCTGGTAAAAGCCCTTGGCCTTAAGGGTGTTATTTCGAACTTTCGTCGAAATATTAACACGTCGTCATTCGATCGAGGACGAACTTTTCTTTTCGGCGATGGCCCTTGTCCTTAGGGTGTTATTTCTAGCTTTCATCGAAATACTAACCTGTCGTCGTTCGATCGTGGTCGAGCTCTCCTTTTCTTTCTGGCAAAGGCCCTTGGCCTTCAGGGTGTTATTTCGAACTTTCATCAAAATATTAACCCTTCATAGTTCAATCGAGGTCGAACTCTTCTTTTCAGCGATGGCCCTTTGCCTTAGGGTGTTATTTCGAGCATTCGTCGAAACACTAATCCGTTGTCGTTCGATCGAGGTCGAACTCTCCTTCTTTTTTCTAGAAAAGGCCCTTGGCCTTAAGGGTGTTATTTCGAATTTTTGGCCATGTATTGACCCATCTTTGTTCGATCGAGGTCGAACTCTTCTTTTCGGCGATGTCCCTTGGCCTTAGGGTTTCATTTCGAGTTCGTCGAAATACTAACTCGTTGTTGTTCGATCGAGTTTGAATTCTTTTTTTCGGCGATGGCCCTTGGCCTTAGGTCGCATTTCGAGTTCGTCGAAATATTAACCCGTCGTCATTCGATCGAGGTCAAACTCTTTGAAAGTTCAAGGGGGGGATTGTATATTTTTAACTGAATCTCTATAAGTTGACTAGTTTGTCAATTAGTCGACTAGATGCAATAACCTAACAATTATAATAGTAGAATGTAAAACATAGAAAGTAAGTGCAGGAATTAAAGACATCGGAATTTTATTGGTTCGAATTCAATGTGAATCCTAGTCCAGTCTCCTTGGGTTGTAAGGGAGTTCTCTTTAGTAAATGCGTTTCTCCGAGTACAATGTAAATGACGTGATAGCTCAGTTCCTATAACGCTCGTCTCTTTTGATACAATGTCTGACCAGTGTTGTACTCTCTTTTTTTCTCTAACTTGTTACACAGCAGATCTTAGAGAACTACAATATTTGTATGCAGTAAAACAAAAAGAGGATTTTTGGTTCTATCAAATTATGTTTGTCTAAGGCTTGATGCTGAGTATAAATACTTTGGTGAAGACCGTTTGCCGACGAGACGTGACAACCCATGAGATTTGACCCTTGGAAAGAGATTGATTCTTTCCAAGAATAAGATTCCTTGTCGTTGCTCTTCCTTGATGAGAGGAAATTAACAGCTTTACTTCTACAGTTGTTAATGATGAGGGTTTACTCCCTTATTGTTGGTCCTTCCAAAATTAGCCGCTCAGCTACTCTTCTCACAGAATCTTCGATGCTTTTTAACTGCTTCAATCTTCCGGTTTTGTGTGATGTCCTTGATTAATGCCTTAAGTTTAGACTTGCTTGATTCTTTCCATCGCAGCTATCCGTAATCTTTGCTTACTAATTCGCATCTTTGCTGATTAATTTCTTTCCTTAAGCATCCAGATTTGCGGACTGATTCGTAATCCTTGCTGATTGATTTCTTTTCTTAAGCATCCAGATTGACTTCAACAATCTTGTAGTAGCTCCTTGATTCCTTGTTCTTCTATAATTGATTTCCTGCACAGATATATTATTTGCATCATTAAAATTAGATCTAACAATCTTCACCTTTTCGATGATGACAAAATAATATATATGTTTAAACACCAATTGACTTTCCTGTGTTTTACTTCCCCTCAATGTATGCAGTTGACAAGTTCATGGTACTCCTCCTCAGTTCATGCAGTTGACTAGTCCAAGGTTGGAGTCGACTCCTGCAATAGAGGTTGCTACTTTTGCCACACAGTCAACTATAACTGTATAGATACAACTTATACTCTTCTCCCCCTTTTTGGCATCAACAAAGAGGGAACAAACCAAGAACTAAACAGAATAGATAGCATTAAACATCAGAGTTATAGTCCAAAAAAACAAGAGAAAAACAGAAATTATCCACTGGCTGAGATAACAGCCCAAAAACAGCCCAACAAAAAAATTATCTTAACAACCACATTATCGAAGCAGAAATAAGTAAAAGTATTGCAGATGGCCTCCTTAAATTGTTCAAAGCTGGCATTGGCTGAGATGCTCAGTCCATCCAACCTGCCATGAATCTCCCTGAAAGCTTTGACATCATTCTCCCTAACTCTGAGAACTTCAACTCTAATCTTTGACACATCAGACCCTGTTTCCTTGGAGATGGGATGAATGTCACCAACAGTAGACTGAGTGGCTGTGATGAGATTTTTGATTTTAGAGAGTTGAGTGTCAATGGCACGAAGCTTTTCACCAAGGTCAGGATCACCAGGGCTAGGATGAGAGGCAGAGGGTTTAGGTTTGGGCTCTATAGAGCATGCTTTGCTTCACCTTCGTGCTTCTTAACCCAGGAGCCCTTCACACTCACATATCCCATACTTGCAAAGGCTCTAGAGTTGTAAGACTTTGAAATAATGATGAAGGGATTATTGGACAAGGAAATTTGATGAGCTTCCAAAATGTGAGTGATGGCCATGCCATAGGGTAGACTAGTGGGATCTTCAGCACTCTCAATCATGAAATTAATGACCCAGGAGGATAATTTGATTTTGATTTTGGTCACAACGCAGTATACTAAGAAAGTGTCTCTTTGAGAGAAGGTTGAAAAGAAACTAGTACGGGGAAGCAGAGTAGTTGCTACAATATAAGCAAGAACTCGAGTTTCGAAGCTAATATCACTGGGACCTAACTGGTTGGATTATTCGAAATGAAATTATTTTATTTTATTTTTAGAGTCGCCACTTGGGATAGGATTGACTTTTGGTATCCCAAGTCACCGGTTTAATTTGAATCCCAAATCGAGGAAAATTTCGACTTCCCAATTGGAGTCTGCAAACCAAAAATTCTGAATGAGGAATTCTGTTGACCTGAGCGAAGGTATTAGGCACCCCCGGATCCCGTGGTTCTAGCACGGTCGCTTAAATTATTATAAATGACTAAAATCTGATTTTTATACATGACATCCTATAGTGCAATTTTAAAGATTTATTTACCGCTTTTAATTAAATTTTAGAGAAAGTGAACGTAGTTTAAAAATATGTTTTTGGATCACGTCACATGAAATGCACCCGGATCCTCGACACATTTTTATCCAATCGTTTTGGGATTTGGATTTGGATTGCATGAAATGCACACCCGTATTTAGGAAGATAAAATTATTAAAAAGGCGCACCTAAAGCGGCTAACGTGTTACTATCTTTGCGGGAGGCCGTGAAATTCGCTAAACAGCACGTCCCGAATTCTAAGTATTTTAATATAAGCGTTTAAAGAGGGCCACGCAATTTATGGGTTTCATTGGGCATAGCGCGCATCGTTTTATTTTTAAAGGCCAACCTAGAGCAAACTAATATTTTCTATTGAATTTGCCTCTAAAGGGCCTAGTTAATAATTAAAGAATCCGGACCCTCAAACTCAAGTCCACATCCAAACAAGAGGAAAATCCCCTTAGTTTAAATGTGCTACCTAGCTCGAGAATCCCACAATTAACAAATGTTTTCAAACTTTAACTTAACAGCTTGACCGGTGGGATAAGGCCCACAGTAACTTGGGCTACAAAATCAACCTAAAATGCATTCAATTTTCGGAATTAGGCTTTAGCATCAGCCCAGTAGCGACTATACTACTCCTGGAGCTAACAGGGGCCAAATTATTTAGTGGGTAATCAAGCCAAACGTTGGGCCCAATACGTAGCCCGGATATCATGAACATGAGCGAATTTGATACTGGCATAATCAAAGATCTTAATAGTTTATTTCAAACACAGATAAAGTGCAATTTGAGGTTAATTAGGATTTGATCCACAAACTCGTTCGCATTTTTAGTATTAAACAAGGATAAACTATATTTCAATATCAATTTAAACTTAATTAAGGAGTTAGCACTTGATCAAAATTTGATAATCAACTAGATTTAACTCATGTGCTGTTACATTATGGACTCAAAGTGGAAATCAAACACGAAAAATCATAAATAGCTCCTGAATCAATTTCACATAAGCCGTATGATGTGGATATTACAAAACCTACTCCTAAGCGTTTGATAGGAATGCTGAAGCTAATACTATCAAGTAGTCAATCTGAAACTCAAACTACAACTATTCTAACAGTTTAAACTAAGACTTGTTTACAGTTAGCATCACACTCATAATGTCTATATAGTTCTGAAGGTAGTTATTTATACATTCCAATTAAACATCTATAAGGCTAGCAAACTGATCAATTACATATATCAATTCCAAATTAATTACAAACTGAAGATTCATCTAACTATGAGAAATGGCATTTATTTCATTCCCAAATTGAGGTATACAACAAAGCAGGAGCAGAACGTGTACCTGGAAATTGAAATACAACAAGAAAAATGAGAGATCAGCAGCAGTGGTGAGCTTAATCACAGTTTCAAACAGAAAATGACTGCAACAACAATTTCAGCTTGGAATCCAACAATGAAAAACCACTAGGCAACCAAAATTGACTCGAACAAACCAAATTCAACTTGAAATTAACCCAGGAGCCTTTAAAAACCTAAATTATTGATCAAACCAGGAAATCTAAGCTACTTTGACCTTAAGTAAACTAGAAATTTGAAGTATGAGATAGAACTTGAAATTTAACTAAGAACTATAGCAGGATAACATTGTTTTTGGGGTTTTGTTATGCCTTTTTTTTGAATTTTCGAAGAATAGAGATTGAACTTCAGTTGTTTGCTGTGGATTTGAATTTCAAACTTTAGAGGTTCAAATTTGTGGAGGGTTTTTGGGGGGATTTTTTAGAGCTGGAACTTTGGAATTTTCAGGGGTTCAAACTTGGAAAAGAAGGTAAAGGGGCTGCCTTTTATAGGCAAATTTCAGGAGGAAGCTTCTAGATTTCACTTACCCCTTTTCCCCCTTTTTATTTTCAGTTTTTCTTCATTAGCCCTTTATTTTTTGACTTGTTTCTCAAGTTACTGCACTATGTTTCTGAAATTAGAATTAAGTCCTTATTTTAGAAGGTCCTAGAAGATTCTAGTTTAAACTATAGCATTCCTATCCATTTTTAAATACCTAGATTATCCCTGGACTCCCCTGAAATTACTAACCTAATACTAAACCAAACCTCAAAATCCTTTATCCTAATTAAAGACTATCAGCTATAACCAAACAATCCATTTAACTAGGGTTAACCAATCAAAGTTAAAATCGAACGTGTACAACCAAACAGACCCTAAAACCAAACCGGGCAAATTAACTCATCGTGAAGTTAAATCTACCAATGGACTACAATTAGCAACTAAATCAAATTGTAGTGATTAAATGAACTAAAACACAGAATCAAACCCATTATAATAGACTTATGAAGACTTAGAACAATATCAATTAACCTAAAGAACACTAAACAAGACAGCAAAAAATTTAAACTAAACCCTGAACATGGCTAACCCTAAATTTAAAGAAGTCAATCATAGCTAAATTAACAAACTACTAATTCTTACTATTGACTACAAGAGGATAAAGAACAAACAAATAAGAAACAGACTAACACACTCAACCTCTAATGCAGACGGATTGATAAAAAAAAAAAGAAGGAATAAAAATCAAACCCTAAAGCAACTAATTTGATAATGAAGAAAATCAAAGAAAACTTACTCAATAAAATCCTAGGGGTCTACCGGCTCTTAGATTTAAAATTTGACCAGCTCCGGTGAGATTCAAGTGCTACTGATGATGGATTCATCATGAAGGAGGTGAGGAGACCGTGTGACATCAATTTGATGAGATTTGGAGCATTTATGTTTAGGCTGGATTTTTGATTTGAAATTCGAGGACAAGCAGGAGGATTCGAAAGAAGATGGCTAGGGATTTGTAAAGAGGGCCTTGGGGAGAACATATGGTGTAAAATTGGGATCGTTTGGTGGTGGCACCGCCGTGGGCGGCGGAGGCGGCGTCACTATTTTTGAATATTTGAGGAGCTGGGCTAAGAATTGAAGGAAATCATTTTGGGGTTTGGAAAGAGGAGGGGAAGAAGATTCGAGGGTTTAAATTTGGACAGTTTTGGAGACCGGCCGCTGCCGTGCCGCCGCCAGCGACGGAGACGGGGGGAACAGGAGGTACGAGGAAGATGAGGTCTGGTCTCTAGGGTTCTTTAGAATTTTAGGACATTTTTATTTAAATGCCTTTGAACTAGGCCCGTTGGATGAATAAACAGGAATGGGCGAGATTGATTTTAACCTAAAGATCTCAAAACGACGTAGTATTGGCATGATACTACGTCGTTTGAATAGTCGGGAGGACTGGGAGATTGTACCGGGTAAAAAGACGGGTTCGGGCCATTTTGGCCGGACTTGGGGGTAATTTAACTTGGGCTAGCCAATTTAAATGAAAAAAGCCCAAAGCTGGCTGGCCCTTTGCTTCTTTATCTCAATTTCTTTATTTTTCTTCTTTTTCTTTTTTATTTATTAAAATTTTGGATTTTATTAGATGAAAACTTAAAAGTAGCCAAAACCTGATTTAATTCTAAAATGAGACTAATTAAATTTCCTAAAATTAACTAGATCCTAATTTTAAGAGGAAAATTAAACAAAAGTGAAATTAAAGGAACAAAAAAAATGTAAAAGGATTATTTTGTTATTTTTTCTTATTTTCAATGATGTTTAATTAATCTAAAAATCTAGAATTAGGTCCTAAATGCAAGTATGCTATTTTGTAATTTTTTATTTTTTATGACACCTAAAAATACACACAAAAATACAAACAAAACACAAAGTCATGCAATTAATTCCTAAAAATTCAAATACTAAAATAAAAATTCTAATTTTGATGAATTCTATAGGAGTAATTTAAGCGTGGTAAAAATCACGTGCTCACAGCTGCCCCTCTTTGCTCGGAGACACGAAGGGTTTTCGGTCAAAGATAAACGAGCAACATTAGGGATTTTTGCCCGCTCGGCACTCCAGGGGAAGCATTTGAAAACCGTCTGACCGAACCCTGCTTCAAAGGTTGCCTGCATATCCTTGGCTATAAAGGAATCAGGTCAGTGTAGTTCTGGAAGGTTTGGTAGCTGGGACTACCAGGAGCTGTGATTTCACTGCTGTTGCTGCTACTACTACTTGTTGACCTCCTTATTACACCAAAAGGAAAATCAAAGCTAAGCTAGCTATGCCTATCAACTATGAGTTACAAGATTCTTATCTATAATTCTCTTGAAACTTGATCTTGAGTCTTAGCTGATTTTGCTGTGGACCCTGATCTGAATCTTGATGCTCGTAAGTTGTAGGTGTTTATTTCTTTCTGCAGCATTGGGTCAAAACGGTATCATCGGAGCTTGTGACTTCAATAAGATTTTGAGCAATATGCACCCTTGTTTGCTTCACATTTGAGTTCATTTATTTTTGTTCTTTTTTTCTTTTTTTATTCTGGATTGAGACTTATTCCATCGGTCGTATCGCACCCTAGGTCTTGAGGTCAGCCTGCTTAAGATACCAAAACAAACAAACGAACAAAATTTTCTGCCCCAGTTTTCACTAGGAAAATCTCGTGAGTTAGTTGTGACACATATCTAAGCGATCAAATCAGGATTGTGTATCCTTGTGAATGAATCCAGGTTATGCTGGAAATGATCGGGTTATGCCTGAAAACAAAAAGGGGTCCTCGGGTTATGCCGGGACGGAAAGAAAAAATTTCCTTGGGTTATGCGAGGGAGACCCTCGGGTTATGCCGGGATTCGGAAAGAAAAATCTCCTTGGGTTATGACAGGGAGATCCACGGGTTATCCGGGATTTGGAAAGAAAAAAGCTCCTTGGGTTATGCCAGGGAGATCCTCGGGTTATGTCGAAATTTGGAAAGAAAAAAAAAGCCCCTTGGGTTATGCCGGGGGGATCCACGGGTTATGCCGAGATTTGGAAAGAAAAAATCTCCTTGGATTATGCCACGGAGATCCTCGGGTTATGCCGGGATTTGGAAAGAAAAAAAAGCTCCTTGGGTTATTCCAGGGAGATCCACGGGTTATGCCAAGATTTGGAAAGAAAAAACTCCTTGGGTTATGCCAGGGAGATCCTCGGGTTATGCCGGGATTTGGAAAGAAAAAGCTCCTTGGGTTATGCCAGGGAGATCCACGGGTTATGCTGGGATTTGGAAAGAAAAAGCTCCTTGTTATGCCAGGGAGACCCTCGGGTTATGCCGGGATGTTTAAGGAGTGGGGTCCTATGCTACCATGATTTGTTTTTCTTTTGGGATTTTCTTTTTCGTTTCTTTTCTTCTTTTTCTTTTTCTTCTTTTCTTCTTCTTTTTATATTTTCCTTTTTATTTAGCAAAACGCATGAAAGAATTTGGGGAGAAACTTCCTTTTTAGTCGATTACCTGCTGCAAAGTTGTTTCAACGCTTGCACATTCCTTTTCTCTTTTGGGTTGCACCTGCTTCTTGCATGGTTGCCTGAATTATACCTATTTTAAATTTCAACAAAGAACAATTGTTAGTTCGAAATGGTGGTTGGTTTTGTGGCCTTGATCATCCCTACTGCTTGATCCCGGCCCCACTTCCGTTGAGAACTTTGTTGCTTGTTGGCTTTGATGGTGAATCTTTTTTCAAACTGACAGGATTCAACTTTTAGGATTTCGTGATGACTCGCCTGTGTGGGTTCTGGCCCTTTTACTTTATTCTGCTCTTAGGACCTTTGCCTTTGACTTTCTTTCTTTTCCAATGTCTTTGCTCTGAAAGCATCCACCACTATGGTCAGTCGGGATTGGCCTGACGTGTCCGCTGAGGCTGGGTATTTTCTGTGGCTTTTGCCAGGCGGAGTCCTATAGAACAATCCTGCCACCTTTTCTTTGCAGTAATTCCAGAATCAGAGTTAAACCGAAAGGGATTCAAAGAAAAAGTATACAAAATGCAAACATATGAGTTTAAAGAGAGACGTCCCTTTCGGGGGAAAAGAAGGACTTATCTGGGGGTGCATGCTGGCTCCAAATGGACATGACATACTTCTTGGACTGGATGCACGGCCCACACAAACATTATAGCTTCTCGTGAATCCATTGATCTGCATTTCAAAACCAGGGAACCTTGCCAGGACTCTTTTAGTGGTGCGATGTCTTCTTTTCGACCGACAGCGCCCTTTGCGGATTTTTGCCATCGACCTCTCTCATTTCTCTCCTCACCGTCGCCCGATTGTGCTCTTTGTGAGTTTTCACTAAGCGGAATCTCTCATTTTCAGTTTCTCTACTCACCATCGCCTTATGGTGCCCGAAGGTTTTCACCGATAAGACTCTCTCATTTTATTTCTCTCAATTTTGAATTGTATCAGATTCCAACAATGACATATTTCTCTTCCCTGCCTTTGCCAATTGATCGGAAGGACTTGAACAAGGTCTTTGGGTAAAAAGGATTTTGGGCGTAACTACAACTTTGGAACCGTTTTTGCGGGCTCATGACCGAACCATTATATCATCTGCCCCAGTTTCAAATTTTGGGGAAATTGGGATTTTTGTTTTGGTGTGACTGAACCTCAGGGAGAGGTTGCCTACGTATCCTTTCGGAATCAAGTCAAACGTAGTTCAGGGGAATAATTTTGTTTTTGTTTTTGTCTTCGTTTTGTTTTTCTTTTCTTTTCTTTTTCTTTTTCTTTTATTTTTTCTCTTTTTTTTCTTTTCTTTTTTTTCTCTTTTTTTTCGATAGTACTTCCGGGTTCTAAACAGGGTGATCAAAGAAACGTAACTGGCTCAAAGAGTTTACGAAGGATTGATAGTGTTTGGGATAGCGGGAAGGAAAGCCTTTGTAATCTCAATTGCACAAAAACCAACACCGTAGAGAGCCTAGACATAGTACCTTTTTACTGCATTTGCATTCTCAGCTGTTTCGGGATCATTTCCTTCGATCTCCCAAATACAACGCTCTTCTCGGTAATATTTTCCGGAAGATGTATTGACCCTTCCAATTAGGAGTGAATTTTTGTTTTGCTTCCTGGTGATGAGGGAGAATGCGTCTTAACACGCGTTGTCCCATTTCAAAATTCTTGAGCCATACTTTCTTGTTGTTAGCGCGTGCCCTTCTTTGTTGGTACATCTGCCCGGATATGGACCTTTCCAAACAACGAACCAATTTTCCTTCAATTGTTCCAATTCTTTGTTTTATTGCTTTAAGGTTATCTTCTTTGCATTTTGACTCTTGATTCATTATTTAGAAAATCTGACAGCGTTTTGGAATCTAGGCATGAAGTCCGCAAGCATGTCATGTTATTTAAAGTCACATTATTATAACTGAAAAGAAAAAATGAAAAAGGAAAATAACAAAAGTCAGAAAGAATAAAGAGAAAATGGACGATGAAATATTGATTTCATTTCTTGGAATTTGGAAAGATAACAGGGTTTACATTTAGAAATTTAAAGACAAGAAACTAAAAGAAACATCCGAGTTACACCCTGAAATAACTCAGGATGCAGAAAAAGTGGCATGATGGGTCTACCAGGACTCCCGCCTGATCAGGAATGGCGTAGCCTTCCAGTTTTGAAGCTTGGCGCTTGGTCCCATGTATAACACCTCAGCGGTGCTAGTGCCCTCTCCCGGCTGGACCATGTGGGTTTCGTAGAGCACTTTCCTCATTGTCCCATGTATTTCTTCACTTTCATACAAATTTACCACCTCATAATCGGCCAATTTCATTTTTTGAAAGAACACTTCGGCTTCCTCAGCATTCACAGGCTTCTTAGGCGGGAAACGCCTTCTGGTGGCATTATTTACTTCCTCTACGTTTGAATATTTCTCAACAAGGGGGTTTTCTAGCAGCTCTCACGTAACCACCATCCGATGATAATTCCATGATACCACAGCAGGGCTCATCATAGGCTTCTATGGTATGCATCCAATAACCACTGGCTCACTCAGCTGAGGTGGTTTGATTGTCCCCCGCACCACATAGGCTTGCTTGGGCACGTACATTTGTGCTTATTTTTTCAAATCAATTTTATTTTCTGGTTCTTTCTTGGTGATTTTTCTCTTCTTTTCCCCTTCCTCTTGCTTCTAGGCCACCTTTGGCTTTCTTTCCGCATCAGCAATAGAAATTATAGCTAAGGCTGGATCAAACTACCTATCTTCACAAATCATCCCGATTACTGGCCCGTTGTTGTGAGCGGGCAACGGATTATTGGTCACATTTGGTACATCCTCATCCCTCAACACAATCTTCCCTTGCTCTATTAAGTTATCCACCGCTTGTTTTAGAGTCCAACAGTCATTTGTATGATGGCCTTCTGCCCCTAAATGGTATGCATACCTGACACCAGCTCTGTAGGCAGGCGATGTCGGGTTTTGTCTGTTCTGAGGGACCGGCTGCAGTAGACCCATTTGGACAAGTTTCTGGAATAGACTAGAGTAAGATTCACCAATTGGGGTAAAGTTTGGTCTCCTGGGTGGTTCCCAAGGACGGAAGTTATTCTGCAGAGGTCGTGGATTATAGTGGTTCTGGTGGGGAGGCTGATTTCTTGGGAATGGAGGTTGATTTCTATTGGCATATGGCTGCGGTCGGGCAAAGGGTTGAGCGTTCATGACCGCATATGGTTGTGGAGCATAAGCCATATCAGGATGAGGGTAGTGGTGTTGAGAGGTTCTCTCAGAAAACATGGGTCTAGGAGCCCGCTGTCTTCTTGCCCCTGAGGCTGCCATTCTTCTTTCTTATTAACTTTGGCCATTCCTCCCGACCCGCCTTGGATGGCTTGGGAGGTTGCTCTGATGGCCGACTGGCTCAAGATTCTGCCTATTTTCAAACCATTTTCTACCATTTCCCCGATTTTAATCGCCTTTGCAAAAGGTTTGCCCATGGCCGGCATCATGTTCTGGAAGTAATCTGCTTCCTGGACTTGGAGGAAGACAATGACCATTTCTACTTCATCCATGGGAGGCTTCACTCTCGATAGTTGTTCGCGCCACTTAATAGCATATTCTCTGAAACTTTCCGAGGGCTTCTTCTTCAAATTTACCAAGGAGTTCCTGTCTGGTGCGACGTCGATGTTGTATTGAAACTGCCTTACAAAATCTCTGGCAAGATCGTCCCAAATGTACCATCGTGAGACGTCTTGGTCCATGTACCACTCTGAGGTAATTCTTACTAAGCTTTCTCCGAAGTACGCCATCAACAACTCTTCTTTTTCGCCGGCCCCGCGCAACTGATTACAATACTTTTTCAGGTGAGCAATGGGATCGTCATGCCCATCATACTTTTTGAACTTTGGCATTTTAAATCCCACGGGCAGGTGCACGTGAGGCAACAGGCACAGATTAGTATAAGAGACACTTTTTTGCCCACTCAAGCCTTGCATATTCTTTAAACTCTGCTCGAGGCTCCTCATTCTCTTCTCCATCTCATCTTGCTCTGGAGCTTTGGGAGTTTTGTCTTGCCCTGGTGTAAGCTCATATGGTGGTGGCTAGAGTAAGTATATTGAGGCTATTGAGGAGGATCAGCCTGAAAGACAGGGTTTTTGAAGGTGAACACTGAAGGATCGAAAGCATGCTTTGGTAGTGATGGTTGTGTTGTAGCGGAGCATGGTGGAGCAGTGAAGATGTTAGGAGCTGCTCCTGATGGGAACACCTGGGGGCAGACCTCAGAAGGTGTTCCTATGAAGTGAGTGGTCATAGTAGGCTGCCCCAACAGAGTATTTGAGTGGCTAATGGGACGTTGGAAGTACCCCCGAATCTAGGAAATAGTTTAGGAAATCCAGGGATGGCGCTTGGAGGTTCTCTTCCATTGGTCCAGGCGTCCCACTCCATGAATCGGAGATATAGTATCCGATTCTCTTCGGCTGTGATAGACTCAGATGCTGGAACCCCCGAGATGGGGCTATCTTCAGATATAGAAATTGCAGGCAAAGTCATTTTTGTAGACATTTACACACCGCCTCTCGATCTAGTAAAGTATTGATGTGATGCCAGCGTACCCAAACCAACCACCATTTCTAAAAGCTAAGCTGGAATGTGACA
This sequence comes from Nicotiana glauca, assembly GCA_026770625.1. NCBI lineage: Eukaryota > Viridiplantae > Streptophyta > Magnoliopsida > Solanales > Solanaceae > Nicotiana > Nicotiana glauca. The sequence goes on along the minus strand of MU754693.1, from coordinate 33,800 downwards.
GCAACAACGGTTAGTTTGAAACAAATAATAGATAGGTAATCGCATATTGGAGTGTGATGCACCTATACAGTTAAATGAGTAGTATCTACATGTTTGCTACAGTTGCATGAATCATCCCGGCTTTTCTTTTGTTTTCCTTGCTTTTTTTTTCTCTCTTCTCATTTTTTTCCCCTCTGTTTTTCTCATTTTCTGCTTTCCTTTTTTCTTTTCTCTTGATTCCTAATTTTCTTCTGTTTCTTTTTCTCTCTTGTTTTCCTTTTATTTGCTTTCCTCGTATTTATCTTTTTTCTCTTCTTTTTTTTAAGGATTACGGTCGAATCTTATGGAGATTGCCTACGTATCATGACCCCGCATAAATCAGACCAAGCGTAGTTCTTGCAAATAAGATAAGTAAGCTAACTCTCTTTTTTTTTTTGGAATTTTTGAAAGAAATGCTTTAAGGGAAATATTTTTGATTTTAATTTTTCTTCTTATTGTTTGAAAGAAAGACTTCTAAAAAATTCTTTTCTTTTTATTGGAACTTTGGGAATTTTAGAAGTAAAAGAAATATCTGTGTTTGAATTTTTATTTATTTTCTCTTTTTCTAACACGAAAGAAAAATATATTTTTTTTGGATTTTGAAAGTTGCCTCTTAATTTTCGGAAGAGCGACTTTTACGAAAATATTTTGGATTTTTGAGCAAAAATATTTTTCTGACTCAGTTTTTCAAAATTTGTATATTTGTTTTTTTATATTTTTTATTTATGGAAGAAAGACATCTAAGGAGTATTTTATTGATTTATTTTGACCTAAAAGGAAATAGTGGCTATTTTGTCAAAATTAGCACTTCTGGGAGAAGATTTTAAGGTTGTGCCCGCAAACCATTTAAAAATGACTCAGGGTGGCTGTTCTTGCAAAAAATAATCTTCCGGCGCCCTTTTGGGGACATTCGGCTTATTCTAACAAGAATGGCATCACCCGATTTATTTTGACAAAAATTAAAAATTTTGACATTTTGGGCTATTTTTACAAAAGGGAGGTGGACCCAATGAGGGTTGCCTACGTATCTCACATCCGGTGAGAATCAAACCAACGTAGTTCGGACAGTTTTTTCAAAATCAAATGTATATTTTAAATAATAATATTTCATTTTTTCAAATATTTTTCTTTTTCCCATTTTTCAAAAATTCGGCAGGATTTCGGGACTATTTGGGCATTGATTTTTCAAAACAAATGGTTACCCTCACTTATTCCTAATACTGCTATTTTTCTCAATTTTCTCTCACTATATACAAGCTGGTCAACATGAATAGCCGAGCAAATAAATGTGCAAGTAGATCTGGATGGTTTTTTTCATTTCAGGTCATCTGTCCTAGACGGACCCAACCCCTGTGTTGAGTCCCCTAAGTCAAATGCACATGATGCAAACAAACGTTCCTACTAGGGATCCAGCATGAGTTTTTGTTCTTCTAAGTTTAAACCCTAGGTTTATTGGTCTAGATCTGGCTTACCCGAGCGGACAACTCGAGCCGAGGGGGAAGTAGCGTACCGAGGCTTAGCAACTTATCCAAACCTCGTTCTAAATGGGAAAAGACTCTAAACAGAAGAGAAGCTACATGAAGTGCACCCTTCTCCATGATGTAGCAGACTCAGAGAGAGGAAGAGATTCGTAACAATTTATATATACAGTTCACAAATATCAAAACGGTAAAACATTTAGCACATATAGCATGGAACATGTAGGAAAATTAGATAAAGCTAAATATAACCATTATACTAAGCTTGAATTCTGAACCCTGAACAAAAAGTTCTGGGTCCTTATCTCCAGTAGAGTCGCCAGAGCTGTCACACCTACCCCGAAGGATAATGTATAAGGGAGTTTTTCCACTTAAAGTGACATTATTCGAAATGGGATTACTTTATTTGATTTTTAGAGTCGCCACTTGGGATATGATTGGTTTTCGGTGTCCCAAGTCACCGGTTTAATTTGAATCCCAAATCGAGGAAAATTTCGACTTTCCAGTTGGAGTCTGCGAACCAGAAATTCTAAATAAGAAATTCTGTTGACCCGAGGGAAGGTGTTAGGCACCCCCGGATCCCGTGGTTCTAGCACGGTCGCTTAAATTATTATAAATGGCTAAAATCTTATTTTTATACATGACATCCTATAGTGCAATTTTAAAGATTTATTTACCGCTTTTAATTAAATTTTAGAGAAAGTGAACGTCGTTTAAAAACATGTTTTTGGATCACATCACATGAAATGCACCTAGATCCTCGACACATTTTTATCCAATCATTTTGGGATTTGGATTTGGGTTGCATAAAATACACACCCGTATTTAGGAAGGTAACATTATTAAAAAGGCGCGCCTAAAGCGACTAACGTGTTACTATCTTTGTGAGAGGCCGTAAAATTCGCTAAACAGCACGTCCCGAATTCCAAGTATTTTAATTTAAGCGTTTAAAGAGGGCCACACAATTTATGGGTTTCATTTGGCGTAGCGCACCTCGTTTTATTTTTAAAGGCCAACCTAGAGCAAACTATTATTTTCTATTGAATTTGTCTCTAAAGGGCCTAGTTAATAATTAAAGAATTCGGACCCTCAAACTCAAGTCCACATTCAAACAAGAGGAAAATCCCCTTAGTTTAAATGTGCTACCTAGCTCGAGAAGCCCACAATTAACAAATGTTTTCAAACTTTAACTTAATAGCTTGACCGGTGGGATAAGGCCCTCAGTAACTTGGGCTTCAAAATCAACCCAAAATGCATTCAATTTCCGGAATTAGGCTTCAGCATCAGCCCAGTAGCGACTATACTACTCCTGGAGCTAACAGGGGCCAAATTATTTAGTGGGTAATCAAGCCAAATGTTGGGCCCAATACGTAGCCCGAATATCATGAACATGAGCGAATTTGATACTGGCATAATCAAATATCTTAATAGTTTATTTCAAACACAGATAAAGTGCAATCTGAGGTTAATTAGGATCTGATCCACAAACTCGTTCACATTTTTAGTATTAAACAAGGATGAACTATATTTCAATATCAATTTAAACTCAATTAAGGAGTTAGCACTTCATCAAAATTTGATAATCAACTAGATTTAATTCATGTGCTTTTACATTATGGACTCAAAGTGGAAATCCAACGCTGAAAATAATAAATAGCTCCTGAATCAATTTCACATAAGCCGTATGATGTGGATATTACAAAACCTACTCCTAAGCGTTTGATAGGAACGCTGAAGCTAATACTATCAAGTAGTCAATCTGAAACTCAAACTACAACTATTCTAACAGTTTAAACTAAGACTTGTTTACAACTAGCATCACACTCATAATGACTATATAGTTCTGAAGGTAGTTATTTATACAGTCCAATTAAATATCTATAAGGCTAACAAACTGATCAATTGCATATATCAATTCCAAATTAATTACAAACTGAAGATTCATCTAACTATGAGAAATGGCCTTTATTTCATTCTCAAATTGAGGTATACAACAAAGCAGGAGCAGAACGTGTACCTGGAAATTGAAATACAACAAGAAAAAGGAGAGATCAGTAGCAGCGGTGAGCTTAATCACAGTTTCAAACAGCAAATGACAACAACAACAATTTCAGCTTGGAATCCAGCAATGAAAAACTAGTAGGCAACCAAAATTGACTCGAACAAATCAAATTCAACTTGAAATTAACCCAGGAGCCTTTAAAAACCTCAATTATTGATCAAACCAGGAAATCTAAGCTACTTTGACCTTAAGTAAACTAGAAATTTGAAGTATGAGATAGAACTTGAAATTGAACTAAGAACTACAGCAAAATAGAATTATTTTTGGAGTTTTGTTATGCCTTTTTTTTGAATTTTCGAAGAATAGAGATTGAACTTCAGTTGTTTGCTTTGGATTTTGAATTTCAAACTTTAGAGGTTCGAATTAGTGGAGGGTTTTTGGGGGGATTTTTTAGAGCTGGAACTTTTGGGAATTTTCAGGGGTTCAAACTTGGAAAAGAAGGTAAAGGGGGCTGCCTTTTATAGGCAAATTTCAGGGGGAAGCTTCTAGATTTCACTTACCCTATTTCCCCCCTTTTTATTTTCAGTTTTTATTCATTAGTCCTTTATTTTTTGACTTGTTTCTCAAGTTACTACCCTAAGTTTTTGAAATTAGAATTAAGGCCCTATTTTAGATGGTCCTAGAAGATTCTAGTTTAAACTACAACATTCTTATCCATTTCTAAATACCTAGATTTCCCCTGGACTCCCCTGAAATTACTAACCTAATACTAAACCAAACCTCAAACTCCTTTACCCTAATTAAAGACTATCAGCTATAACCAAATAATCCATTTAACTAGGGTTAACCAATCAAGGTTAAAATCGAACGTGTACAACCAAACAGACCCTAAAATCAAACTGGGCAAATTAACTCATCGTGAAGTTAAATCTACCAATGGAATACAATTAATAACAAAATCAAATTGCAGTGATTAACTGAACTAAAACACAGAATCAAACCCATTAGAATAGACTTATGAAGACTTAGAACAATATCAATTAACCTGAAGAACACTAAATAAGACGGCAAAAAATTTAAACTAAACCCTGAACATGCCTAACCGCAAATTTAAAGAAGTCAATCACATCGAAATTAACAAACGAACCAATTCTTACTATTGACTAAAAGAGGATAGAGAACAAACAAATAAGAAACAGACTAACACACTCAACCTCTAATGCAGACGGATTGATAAAAAAAAAGAAGGAATAAAAACCAAACCCTAAAGCAACTATATTTAATAATGAAGAAAATCAAAGAAAACTTACTCAATAAAATCCTAGGGGTCTGCCTCCACTTAGATTTAAAATTTGACCAGCTCCGGTGAGATTCAAGTGATACTGATGATGGATTCGTCATGAAGGAGGTGAGGAGGTCGTGTGACATCAATTTGATGAGATTTGGAGCATTTAGGGTTTAGGCCTGATTTTTGATTTGAAATTCGAGGACAAGCAGGAGGATTCGAAAGAAACTGGCCAGGGATTTGGAAAGAGGGCCTTGGGGAGAACATATGGTGTAAAATTGGGGTCGTTTGGTGGTGGTGCCGCCGTGGGCGATAGAGGCGGCATCACTGTTTTTGAATATTCGAGGAGTTAGGCTAAGAATTGAAGGAAATTGTTTTGGGGGTTGGAAAGAGGAGGGGAAGAAGATTCGAGGGTGTAAATTTGGACAGGTTTGGAGACCGGCCACCGCCGTGAGGCGATTTCTGGCGGTGGCGTAAGGCGGAGCCGGTGACTGAGACGGGGGGGAGGGGGGAAGAGGAGGTACGAGGAAGATAAGGTCTGGTCTCTAGGGTTCTTTAGAATTTTAGGACATTTTTATTTAAATGCCTTTGAATTATAGGGCCCGTTGGATGAATAAACAGGAACGGGCGAGATTGATTTTAACCTAAAGATCTCAAAACGACGTAGTATTGGCATGATACTATGTCGTTTGAATAGTCTGGAGGACTGGGAGATTGGACCGGGTAAAAAGGCGGGTTTGGGCCATTTTGGCTGGACTTGGGGGTATTTTAACTTGGGCTAGCCAATTTAAATGAAAAAAAGCCCAAAGCTGGCTGTCCCTTTGCTTCTTTATCTCAATTTCTTTATTTGTTTTCTTCTTTTTCTTTTTTATTTATTAAAATTTTGGATTTTATTAGATGCAAACTTAATAGTAGCCAAAACCTGATTTAATTCTAAAATGAGACTAATTAAATTTTCAAAAATTAACTAGATCCTAATTTTAAGAAGAAAATTAAACAAAACAAAAAAATGTAAAAGGATTATTTTTGTTATATTTTCTTATTTTCAATGTTGTTTAATTAATCTAAAAATCTAGAATTATGTCCTAAATGCAAGTATGCTATTTTGTAATTTTTCATTTTTTATGACACCTAAAAATGCACACAAAAATGCAAACAAAATACAAAGTCGTGCAATTAATTCCTAAAAATTCAAATACTAAAAGAAAAATTCTAATTATGATGAATTCTATAGGAGTAATTTGAGCATGACAAAAATCACGTGCTCACAGCTAGGAAAGGAATCAGAGGGACACTCAGCAATACACTGTTTTGATTGATCAAAAGAAATTTCAAAATCATCGGGGCAGGTGTTTTTGAAAAGCATAGGAAAACCAGAACATCGACACTAAAAGAACGAATCAAACAGGTCACAATCAAGAACAATGTGCTTACCTAACACTAAGGATTCCAACCTGTCAGGTTTACTAGAATGGAGATTAGTATAAAATATCTTTACCAGGGGCTCATAGACCATAGGCGGAGGAATAGAGAGGAACTTAGCCCACCCTTGATTAACAAAGAGGTTTTTAACCTTACAATTTAGGGCTTCCATGTTGTCAAGGTCGACTACCCTTCCATGAGTAACGAGATTGTCCTTCAGATCAACGAAGAAATCCCTATTTGGAGAATCCCAGAAATTTAGGTCAGATTCTAGAGAGCCAGAAAGATCAATCTTGGATTCCTTTGGGGTAGAGG
>MU754693.1:0-27275 GCA_026770625.1 Nicotiana glauca | reverse complement strand
GGGGGGGGGGGGGGGGGGGGTCTTCCATGGGTCGTTTTCCTAGGGCTTTTTCTCCTAAGTTTTGAGAGTGATTAGAGAAATCTCCTTCTGAAGAGGCGAAACCCTCAGAGTGGTCGGACCCTAGGTCTACTTGTTCTGGGGGCATAGAAGGGGTTTTTGCTTTGGATGGGTACTTTTTCTGGTGGAAGCAGAGGGATTTCTGAGTTGTTTGGCCATTGAAGGAAAGTGGTTTGATTGGAGCTTTAGAGAAGGGTTTTCTAGATGATAGAGATGAAAGTGACTAAAAGGGGTTCTCCGACTTAAGAAGAGAAACTTCTGACGGTTGAGTACAGAAAAGGAAAAAAGCATCAATTGAAGGGACGCGATGATTGGCTTTCAAACTTTGAACAACGAACTAATGTGAAAGAAAAAAAGAGAGGGAAAAATGGAAGCATAATTAATGCATAAGTAAAGGACAATCATTACACCTGTAAAAGTATCTGCAGTACACATAGGTCCTACAGGTTATTAGTTAAGCAAGTAATGCCAAGTAATTTAATTAAAGCACAAAATCTATCCTCTAATAATGGCTTAGTAAAAATATCTGCTAATAGATCAGTAGTTCCAATAAAAGATATTTCTATGTCTCCCTTAAGAACATGATCTCTAATAAAATGATGTTTGATATCTATATGCTTTGCTCTAGAATGATGTACAAGATTTTTTGAAAGACAAATAACACTTGAATTATTGCAAAAAATTGTATAGGTTTTAAAAGAAAGTTCATAGTCACCCAGATAATGGGACATCCACAGTAATTGTGCGCAGCATTATCCAATGGCAATGTATTCAGGTTCAGTAGTAGATAATGCAACTAATGCTTGTTTTTTACTATTCCAGGATATCAATGCCTTTCCAAGTAATTGACATGTACCACTTGTGCTTTTTCTATCTTCCTTATCACATACAAGATCAACATCTGAAAAACCTTCTAATTAAAAGAGTTAGAGCGAGGATACCATAGTCCATGAGTTACAGTCCCGATGAGATATCGAATGATTTTCTTCATTGCAGTCAGATGAGATTCCTTAGGAGCTGACTGAAACCTGGCACATTTACACACACTAAATATAATATCCGATTGACTTGCCGTCAGATATAGTAATGATCCAATCATTCCACGATATTTAGTTTCATCAATAGGGATTCTGGGATTCCCTGTTCATCTTTGTCTAGATTAGTTGAAGGACTCATTGGTGTGCCAATGGATTTTGCATTAATCATGCCAAATTTTTGAATCAGTTCCTTTGTGCATTTGGTATGACATATAAAGGTTCCTTCTTCATATTGTTGAATTTGGAGTCTAAGGAAGAATGTTAGCTCTCCCATCATGCTAATTTCGAATTCACTTTGCATAAGATTTGAAAATTCCTTGCACATAAAAGGGTTATCACTACCAAATATAATATCATCAACATAAATCTGAATAATGAGATTACTTTCTGATGATCGTTTAATAAATAAAGTAATGTATGCTTTACCTCTTGTGAAGCCATGATCAACAAGAAAAGAACTAAGTCTATCATACCAAGCACGTGGAGCTTGCTTTAGTCCATATAGTGCCTTAGTGAGCTTGTATACATGGTAGGGAAACTTTGAATCTACAAACCCAGGCGGTTGTTTCACGTATGCTTCTTCCTCAATATATCCATTCAAAAAGCACTTTTGACATCCATCTGAAACAACCTAAATTCTTTAAATGATGCGTATGCCATAAGAATTCTTATGGATTCCAAGCGAGCTACTGGAGCGAAGGTTTCATCATAATCGACTCCTTCCTACTGTGAGTATTGATGTGTCGGAGAATTTCGGCACATTTCAATACTAGTTGCTTAGATTTTAGCTTGTTTTTAATGCAATTATCTCCTTTACTTATGTAATTTTGGTGTTTCTGCAGTACATAAGGAATAAGGACCCAAGATCATGGAAATGGAAGTAAAAAGACAAGAAAAGAGTAAAATGTAGCAAAAATGTGGTTATGCGACGCACTATGCGATCACAAACCACATATGCGAGCCGCAAAATCAACACTAAAATCACAAAGAAAAATAGAGTTCTGGGCAAAATTCAACGTCAAGAATGCGGTCCATTATGCGACCGCATAACCTGTTTGTGAGACGCAAAGTAGACCGCAAACCAACCATGAAGGCTACTGAAGGAAGAAAATGCGATGCAAAATGCGGTCTCATTTCTACAATGCGGACCGCAAAACTTGAATGCGGTGAAGACCTGGAAATTAGGGTTCCAATCTGTGATGGGGATGTCCAAAATGCGGACCGCATATCTGCTTTGCGACGAGAATGCGGTCGCATATCTTACCTGAAAGGGCATTTTTGTCCATTTTCTGTCCCGATTTTTAGTCCACTATAAATAAATTTGTGATGATTTTGTGGGCTCATCTTGTCTAGTTTTTGAGCTACATTCCAAGACTTAAATATTTTTCACTTTTGGAAGCTTTTGGGTCAAGAATCTTTACTTTGTAAGCTTTATGGCATTTATTATTCTCTTGTTTTTGTATTTTAATATGAGTAGCTAGCTTTAAATACTAAGGCTGTGGACCCTAAATGGGTGCTATGTTAATGGGTGTTTAACATTGAATATATATATGGTTGGTTGATATTTATTTACTTCTCATTCTTCATTTATTGTTGGTGGTTGCAAATATTAACAAGTGCCATTAAATTCTTGCTTTGCTTGGAAATGTGGGTCAGAATTTGGTAGAAGTAAATATCAAAGACTCAAGGCTTTAAACCTTGTTTAATAAAATCGCTTAGGAATAAGTGGGTTTTATTTGACATAAATTGATTGTTCTTAATTGCAACTCTTTTACATTTGGAAAAATCATAAAGAGGAAATACTACCCAACTATTGGGAAATATTGGGTAGTCATTTAGACATCATTTGCATATCAAAAGGGTCTTCCATTAGAAATATATCATATTAACACCGATAGCATTACACTTCATAAAGGGGACACAACCTTGGTTTTTTAAATCCAATTAAGTACACTCTCAATATTCCAACTAGTTGTTACTTCAAAACAAACTCAACTCATACTCTTTTTACTATTAATTCATGCTCTTGTTACTGTTAATTGGATAGAATTACGACTTTAGTCAAGCAACACACTATTCAAGTAACCTTTTCACACTTATTCCCTGTGCGATTCTACCCCAACCTTGTTGAGTTATTATATTTGACATCGGCCGCCTTACACTATTTCTTAAAGTGTAATTTGAGCGTATCAAATTTTGGCGCCGTTGCCGGAGAATACGGTTTTGAAATTACTATTTAGTGTGTGCTTTACTTTACGTCTTATTCTATTCCATCACACTTTGATTGTTTTGCTTGGTGTTGATAGGAAAACATGTTTGATTCTGGCGATGACGTAGAGGCAGAACTGGGAGAGAATCCCTTTGCAGACATCGAAGAGTACATTGAGGATACAAATACTATTGTACCTCCAGCTGTTGGCGCTGCAACGTTCAAAGTGGAACACGGTTTAATCCTTATGCTCAAAGCAGAGGGGTTCTTCAGAAATTCCACCGATGATGATCCAACACAACACCTTAGAAACTTCTTGGGTGTGTGTGCAATGCATAAGAAAAACAATGTCTCTGATGATGCCTTGAGGTTGAGATGCTTCAAGTATTCTCTGGCTGGGGATGCAAGGAGATGGCTCCAGAATCTGCCACCGAACTCTATCCATTCTTGGCCCGAACTTGTCCGGGCATTCCTATCTAAGTGGTTCCCGCAAAGTAAAAAGTCTGAGCTGCGAGATAAAATATTCTTTTTCAAGCAAACACAAGGAGAACAGTTGCATGAGGCATGGGATCGCTTCAAATTATATTTGGTGAGGTCTCCAAACCATGGTTTCCCAGATTATATGCTATTGGAAAAATTCTATATGGGTTTGGATCCTATGAACCAAGCTAAAGCCAAAAATGCAGCTGACGGATACTTCATGGACAAATCATTCGCAAGGGTGACACAAATCCTTGACAATATGGCACAACACAATCAAGTGTGGCATTCCGAGGACACCTCAGGTGGGATTGCATATGGGTCTCCTTCCTTGACCAACCTAATTAAGGAAAATCAAGAGAGAGACCAACTGATCGTAGGTCTTGCCACAAATGTAAATGTGTTGAGAAAAATGCTCACGGAAAGCCAAACAAAGAAGGTAAATGTGGTGGAAGATGTGCAACCCATATCCAATGAGGAGTTTGAAGAAGCGAACTACATCAACAACCCTCAAGGAGGGTATCAAAGACAACATTACTAGGGTTAGGGACAACAGAGCCAATGGAGACCTAACCCGCAAGGGCAAGGAAACCAACAATGGAGAAATGACCAAGGTGGGTCAAACCGAGGGAATTGGAACAACAACAACAACAACTTTTCTAACAGGAGTTCAAACCCCTATGTTCCTCCAAAGGGTCAATATTCAAGCCAAGGTTCTTCTAGCGAATCTAAGTTGGAAGCTATGCTTGAGAGAGTGTTGCAAAATCAAGAAAAATCCAATACTTCAATGAGGAACATGATCGAGGTTGTTGGATCTCATACCGCCTCCATCCAAAAATTAGATATGCAAATGAGAGACCTCTCCAAGGAGCAAAATCCAAAACAAAAGGGAACACTCCCTAGTGACACGATTGCAAATCCAAGGGGTAGTGGGAGTGGCCCAACTTCTCACATTATGGCGATTACTACTAGGAGTGGGAAGGTGCTACACGGAGATGGTGAACAAACGGTTGAAGCAGAAGAGTCCGGAAAAAAGGTTGAGGTTGAAGAGCCAAGTGTTGTTGAGATTGAGAAGATTCCGGAGGAATTGCAAGTGCAAAAAGAGAACTGGGAAGAAGTTAAGAAAAAGGTAAAAGAGACACCAAAAACTCTTCCACCTATTCCTAGACCTCCTCCTCCTTTTCCTCAAAGACTACTTAGAAGGGTTGATGATAGCAAGCTTGAGAAATTCTATGACATTCTAAAGCAATTATCGGTGAACATTCTATTCTTGGAAGCATTTCAAGAAATGTCGGGGTTTGCCAAATATTTGAAGGATTTGATCACCAAAAAGAGGACCACAAAGAATGAGGTAGTAAACATGACTCACCGGGTTAGCTCTATTATTGCCACAACCAAAGTCCAAAAGAAAGAAGACCCGGGAGCTTTCACCATTCCTTGTACCATCAGGGCCCGTGAATTTGCAAGAGCCCTATGTGATAATGGGGCTAGCATCAACTTAATGCCTCTTGCCATCTATAAGCAAGCAGGGTTAGGTATGCCAAGGCCTACTAGTATGAGATTGCAAATGGTCGATCGGTCATTCAAACACCCAGTGGGAATTGTTGAAGATGTACTTGTACAAGTGGGAAAGTTTCATTTGCTCTCCGATTTTGTAATCCTTGATTGTGCGGTTGATAAAGAAATCCCTATCATTTTGGGGAGACCATTCCTAGCCACGGGAAGAGCACTCATGGATTCGGAGCGGAACAAAATTAAATTTCGGGTGAATGATGAAGAAGTCACATTTCAATCAAGCACGGGTATGAAACTACCCCATGAGTATGAGAGAATTTCAGTGATTGATGTTGTTGATGAGGTGGAAGGTGCCGTCGAAATGAAAATGGAAGAACAATGCCTTGGTGATGCATTGGCAGCTATTTTGGTAAACTTTGATGGTGAAGACATGGATGGGTACATGTAGTCGGTAAATGCATTGGAGGGTCTTGGATCCTACACTTATACTCCGACAAAGCTTTCTCTTGACTTGGAGAATAGGGCCACACCTCCCGCAAAGCCATCAATCATTGAGCCACCACAACTAGAGCTCAAGCCACTTCCCCCGCACCTAAGGTATAAATTTCTTGGCTCTAATGATACTTTACCCGTAATCGTTTCGTCTTTGTTAAATGATGTGCAGGTGGAACAATTGTTGGAGGTCTTGAAGGAGCATAGGCAAGCCATTGGATGGACAACTGCGGACATCCGAGGGATTCCCACAGGAATTTGTGAACATAAAATCCAATTGGAGAGTGACACGAAGCCAAGTGTGGAACATCAATGACGGTCGAACCCATCAATTCAAGAGGTGGTAAAGAAAGAAATCATCAGGTGGTTAGATGCTGGGGTTGTCTACCCGATTGCCGATAGTTCTTGCGTAAGCCCGGTGCAATGTGTGCCAAAAAAGGGAGGCATGACCATAATTGAAAATGATAAAAATGAGCTCATCCCAACAAGAACGGTGACCGGTTGGAGGGTCTGTATGGATTATCGGAAGCTCAACAGTGCCACATGCAAAGACCATTTCCCTATGCCTTTTATTGATAAAATGCTTGATCGGCTAGCGGGAAGGTCATTCTATTGTTTCCTTGACGGATATTCCGGCTACAACCAAATCAACATCGCATTGGGGGATTAAGAGAAAATGACATTCACTTGTCCCTATGGAACTTTCACCTTCAGTCGGATGCCATTTGGTTTGTGCAATGCTCCGGCTACGTTTCAAAGGTGCACGATGTCCATTTTCGCCGACATGGTAGAGGATTTTCTAGAGGTCTTCATGGATGACTTCTCGGTAGTAGGTCACTCTTTTGAGAATTGTCTTAACAATCTTAGACAAGTGCTTAAGAGATATAAGGAAACCAACCTTGTGCTAAACTGGGAGAAATGCCATTTCTTGGTGGATGAAGGCATCGTACTGGGGCATAAAATTTCAAAACATGGAATTGAGATTGACCGGGCTAAAATCGAGATTATTTCCAAGCTTCCTCCATCTACTTCGTTTAAAGGTGTTCGAAGTTTCTTAGGGCATGCCAAATTTTATAGGTGGTTTATCAAGGATTTTTCCAAAATTGCAAATTCAATGTGCAAACTCCTTGAGAAAGATGCCAAATTTGTGTTTGATGAGAAATACCTCAACGCTTTTGAGGAATTAAAGCAAAGGCTCACCACGGCACCTATTATTGTCACACCCAATTGGTCTCTTCCTTTCGAGCTCATGTGTGACGCTAGTGGTGTAGCTATTGGAGCAATGCTTGGCCAACGTCACAACAAGGTTCTCCACCCAGCCTATTATGCAAGCAAAACACTCAATGGGGCACAAATGAATTACACGGTGACTGAGCAAGAGCTTCTTGCCATTGTTTATGCCTTTGAGTAGTTCCGGGCTTATTTGTTGGGATCCAAGGTGATAATGTACACAGATCATGTTGCTCTTCACTACCTTATGGCGAAGAAGGATGCAAAGCCACAGTTGATTCGATGGGTTTTATTATTGCAAGAGTTTGACTTCGAGGTTAAGGATTGCAAAGGAACTCAAAATCAAGTGGCGGATCACTTATCAAGGCTTGAGGAAGCAGGGAGACCAAAAGGAGATCTTGAGATCAATGATGCATTCCCGGATGAACACATCTTGGTAGTATCTAGCACTTTTGCTCCTTGGTATGCCGATATTTCTAACTATTTAGTGAGTGACCTTATTCTGGAGGGTTTGGAATCCTATCAAAAGAAAAAGTTTTTGAGAGATTGTCGGCAATATTATAGGGAAAAGCCATACTTGTTCCATGTTTGTGCCGACAACATCATCCGAATATGTGTTCCAGAAGAAGAGATTGTGCCTATTCTAAAAGCATGCCATAGCTCACCGGTTGGGGGTCATCATGGGTGAAATCGAACGGCGGCCAAGGTACTTGAATGTGGTTACTATTGGCCGACAATCTATCATGATGCCAATCAAATGTTCAAGGCTTATGACTAATTTCAAAGGAAAGGATCAATCTCCAAGAGGCATGAAATGCCTACGAACTTTGTGATGGAGATAGAAATCTTCAATGTGTGCGAAATTGACTTTATGGGTCCGTGTGTGAGCTCTTGTGGGATGAAATATATCTTGGTAGCTGTGGACTATGTTTCCAAATGGGTTGAAGCAATTTCTTTGCCTAACAATGAGGCAAGAAGTGTAACTGCATTCTTGAAGAATAACATATTAACTCGGTTTGGCACTCCTAGGGCCATTCTTAGTGATGGTGGGTCTCACTTTTGTAACAAGGCTTTTACGGGGCTGCTAGAAAAGTATGGCGCCAATCACAAGGTGGCCACACCTTATCATCCCCAATCTAGTGGTCAAGTTGAGGTTTCCAACCGGGAGATCAAGAGCATTCTAGCAAAAACTGTTAATGCAAACAGGACAGACTGGTCAAGGAAGCTAGATGACGCATTGTGGGCATACCGCACGGCGTACATGACTCCTATTGGTACTTCTCCATATCGGTTAGTCTTCGGCAAAGCTTGTCATCTACTTGTAGAATTGGAACACAAAGCCATGTGGGCTCTGAAAAGGTTGAACTTGAATTGGGCTGAAGCTGCAAATTTGAGGTTGACACAACTCAATGAAATGGAGGAATTCCGTTTCCACGCATATGAAAGTGCAGCTGTGTATAAGGAAATGATGAAGTTCGTCCATGACAAGAAGATCTTGAAAAGGGAGTTCAATTTAGGTGACTTAGTTTTGCACTTTAACTCCAGGCTCAAATTGTTTCTGGGCAAGCTAAAGTCCAAATGGTCCGGTCCGTTCAAAGTGGTAAATGTCTCTCCTTATGGAGCTTTGGAACTGGTATCGGAAGATGGGTCCCGGACCTTCAAGGTAAATGGCCAACGCATCAAGCATTACCTGGGCACAGATGGAGAAAACATTTGGTTGAGCAGCTGGCTCTAAAAGATGGTCTGTGTTCGACCATTGAGTGAATACAAAGGAACATCAACTTCGTCATGCCGCGACGTTAAATCAAGCGCTTCATGGGAGGCAACCCATGTGTGGTAACACTCTTTTGTTCTTTGAATTTTTAATTTTTGATAGTTAGATTTACTTGAGCAATTTAAAGTGTGTGTTAGAGTGCAGGGGGTTCAAAAGATCACAACACTTGGTGGTAATGCATGAGAAAGGTAAGAAGAATCGCTGTGTGAAGTTTGCTGCAAAGATGCAGTCGCATTTTTAACTATGCGGACCGCATATTGGTCGCAAACCCAAGAAGTGACTTTGGCTAAAATTGGTTGTCAAAATGCGACGGTGAGGTACATTATGCGGACCGCATTTCACTTATGCGATCGTATTGTGCACCGCATTTCTGACTCTTCAGCATCTCACTTGAAACCACCGCATAACACATAAGCGGTCGCATAGTATGTTATGCGGTGCCCTACACATTGCAAAGTTGATAGGTACGTGGTCGTATTCTCTCATATCTAATTCATTCAAAACAAAACAAAAACAAATAAAAAGTAAAAAAAAATAGAAGAAAAAAAGGGGGGAATACGAAGAGAACAGGGAAGAAAACAACGGGGCTAACACACACGGCTAGTAATCGAATCGTTCAAGCGACCAAATACCATCTCTTTAGTGCTCCTTGATTCTCGTTCTTCCCGTTCTGGAAAAATGTGATTGTGTGCTTCTTTGTGTAGTTGTTTCTCCGTAGCATAGTCATTTCTGGGTTGGAAATCTATCTGGGGTAGTGGGTAGAAGGAAATAGGACTGCCATTGTTGAAATGGTGGTTTCAATGTTGAAGACGAAGGCATTTGCGGCCCGCAAAGTCAAAATGCGGTCTGTATTTTGGCTGCAAAACTTAACCCTAGATCTTTTGATGAAAATGGTGAAATGCGGTGACTTTGTGATCGCATAATTTATATGCGGACCGCAAAGCTACCGTAAAGTGACACAGACCACCCAGTTTTGAGCCATGCATTTTGCGGCTGTTTTGCGATCGCATTCCCCACTTTGCGGTGGAGTTTGCGATCGCATTTTGTGATGTATGGTTAAGGAAAGTAAATTCTACGATGTTTGTATGTCCTCATAGTGGTTATGCAAGACCCATTGCGACTAACAGATTTCCCCAATCTTTCTATTCAAGATTCATGTGTGTGTGCTCCTTGATTCTCGTTCTTCCCGTTCTGTAAAAATGTGATTGTGTGTTTCTTTGTGTAGTTGTTTCTCTGTAGCATAGTCATTTCTGGGTTGGAAATCTATCTGGGGTAGTGGGTAGAAGGAAATAGGACTTCCATTGTTGAAATGGTGGTTTCAATGTTGAAGATAAAGGCATTTGCGTCCTGCAAAGTCAAAATGCGGTCCGTATTTTGGCCGCAAAACTTAACCCTAGATCTTTTGATGAAGATGGTGAAATGCGGTGACTTTGTGATTGCATAATTGATATGCGGACCGCAAAGCTACCGTAAAGTGACACAGACCACCCAGTTTTGAGCCATGCATTTTGCGGTTGTTTTGCGATCGCATTCCCCACTTTGCGGTGGAGTTTGCGATTGCATTTTATGATGTATGGTTAAGGAAAGTAAATTCTACGATGTTTGTATGTCCTCATAGTGGTTATGCAAGACCCATTATGACTAACAGATTTGCGATAATTCTGCGGTCCGCATTGTGGTTTTGCGACCGCAAATCATGTCGCATTTTGAGTTTTTCCTTTAATTTCTTCTCAGTATTGCTAATGATGTCACTCATACTTCACCATTCTGCAGATATGGCTCCAAAGAAATACTCATCCTCTGAATCTGAAAGGGCTTCCTCCAGTCGCCAGGCATCACAAGCAAAACTCTCACGGACGGAAGCAAATATGCCAAGCCCCTCCTAGTCTGATGAGGAGGAGATTAGGCCCTCAGTTAATTTAGAGGCTGAAGAAAGAAGGAAACGCGGAGAATACTTCCACCTTTGCTTTGGGGTTGAGGGGTCCAGGAAACTGTACAGAGAAGAGCTCATAAAGCAAAAAATACTACCTGAAAAACAATTGAGCTTGAATGGGCTGCAAGAACAGCACCCCCACATCATGGAGAATATAAAAGCACGGAAATATGAGTGCTTCACTGAGCCACCCACTGAGTACAAATGCAATTCATGATTATGTTTATATTAGTATTTTTGTGATTTCAATGCATAAGTTATGATACCCTTGTGAATATTATACCCTTGTGCATGTATAAAAGAAAAGTAGATAGTTATCCATCTTTAGTAATTAGCAATGAATTCCCCTTGATTTTTCTTCGCCGGGTTCTTTTCCGAGGGTGTAATAGTAGAACCAGGACAATAGAATGAAACATCTTGACCTGTTTGGTGTAATTGTCTAATCTCAAGTATGTGTGTATGTATATAGCATATACCCTTCCAGATATATATATATAAAATAAAAAAAAGTTATCAACTGTGTGACCTTGAGGCTCGCTCTGTGACTCTATGTCTACCTAGAGTTATACTTGTACATATGATGAAAGCTTTGAGTTGCCAAGTGTTGACTTGAGGACTTCAAACTATGTGAGCCACACAGTTCGTGTGCCATGTGTGTGAGTTCTTTGTGTAAATATTTCTTGTGTTTGCTTCTGCCATCTAGAACTTGCCCGGTTGATTTTTCGACACTTATAATAATTACACTTGGTTGGAGAGATGACCTTAGGCATTCTTTATTTTATTTGCAAAATCTCTTTAGCTTTTCAAGCCTACCTTTGCATAAATAATATCACTAGTACCCTATTTGAGCCTTTAAACCTTTTCTTTGGCCAACTCATTACAAACCTTTTCCCTTTTGTAAAATAATTCCCCATTTTGAACCCGTCCCTCTTTGAACATTAAGAATGAGGCTAAAAGCCTAAGTTGGGGGTTTGGTGTCAAAGTGGAAATTGGTAAGATTGTAAATTGAGTGTAGGATCATATACCCCAAAATGTTTGTATTAAGTTATTCAAGCTACAAAAGAAAAATATGTATAAAAAAAGAGAGAAATATTTGTATGTATATAAATTATGGATCCTTGAAGAAAATTAGAGAGGTATGTAAGGTGGTTCTGCATTGGGAACTAGATGCCAATGAGGCTATGTGGGTTGAAGAGAAACAAAGTGCGAAAAGAATGAAAAATGTGTGGTGTTCAAGGAGGGTGAAGTCACTTGTACCCAAATGCTTATCCGACCCTTCCCTAAACCTACATTGCAAGCTCAAAAATTCCTTATGGGATCTTCAACCGAGCGTTCTTAGAATAAAGCGATGAATTTAAATAAGGGCAAGCCTATGGTATGGTATGTCGAAACACTTGAAACTCTTTTCTGAGAGTGAGTGTATTTGTGAATTCGTCCCTTTTCTTTTTTGTTTTGTTGACATTGTACATATTGTTATTTTGGGACTTTCTTTCTAGTGAGGGCACATGAATTGTAAGGTTGAATAAAAGTTGAGTTTTTGAGTCAAATGCAATTGCACTCAGCTGAGGGTAGCACTTTGTCACATTGTCGAAGGCTAAACGTTCACAAGTTGAATAGTTTTCCTTGTATATATTAATTGGTTTAGGAAGGGTAAAACAATATAAGTCACATGCTTGAAGTACTAGCAACAAACACCACTTATGGTCATTTTTGGTTCATGTTCTGTAAATAGAGTCTAGAATAGGATAGTGTCGTGTTAGTTGCTTGAGGACAAGCAAGAGTTTAAGTTGGGGGTGTCGATGTGTCGAAGAATTTTGGCACATTTCAATACTAATTGCTTATATTTTTAGCTTGTTTTTAATGCAATTATCTCCTTTACCTATGTAATTTTGGTGTTTCTGCAGTACATAAGGACTAAGGACCCAAGAGCATGGAAATGGAAGCAAAAAGACAAGAAAAGAGCAAAATATAGCAAAAATGTGGTTATGCGACGCATTATGCGATCGCAAACCACATATGCGACCCACAGAATCGACACTGAAATCGCAAAGAAAAACAGAGTTCTGAGTTCTGGGCAAAATTCAACGTCAAGAATGTGGTCCATTATGCGACCTCATAACCTGTTTGTGAGACGCAAAGTAGACCACAAACCAACCATGAAGGTTGCTGAAGGAAGAAAATGCGATGCAAAATGTGGTCGCATTTCTACAATGCAGACCGCAAAACTTGAATGCAGTGAAGACCTGGAAACTAGGGTTCCAATCTGCGATGGGGATGTCCAAAATGCAGACCGCATATCTGTTTTGCGATGAGAATGCGGTCGCATATCTTACCTGAAAGGGCATTTTTGTCCGTTTTCTATCGCGATTTTCAGTCCACTATAAATAGATTTATGATGATTTTGTGGGCTCATCTTATCTAGTTTTTGAGCTACATTCCAAGACTTAAATATTCTTCACTTTTGGAAGCTTTTGGGTCAAGAATCTTTACTTTGTAAGCTTTATGGCATTTATTATTCTCTTGTTTTTGTAGTTTAATATGAGTAGCTAGCTTTAAATACTAAGGTTGTGGACCCTAAATGGGTGTTATGTTAATGGGTGTTTAACATTGAATATATATATAATGGTTGGTTGATATTTATTTACTTCTCATTCTTCATTTATTATTGGTGGTTGCAAACATTAACAAGTGCCACTAAATTCTTGCTTTGCTTGGGAAAGTGGGTCAGAATTTGGTAGAAGTAAATATCAAAGACTCAAAGCTTTAAACCTTGTTTAATAAAATCGCTTAGGAATAAGTGGGTTTTATTTGGCGTAAATTAATTGTTCTTAATTGCAAATCTTTTACATTTGAAAAAATCATAAAGAGGAAATACTACCCAACTATTGAAAATATTGGGTAGTCATTTAGACATCATTTGCATATCAAAAGGGCCTTCCATTAGAAATATATCATATTAACACCGATAGCATTACACTTCATAAAAGGGGACACAACCTTGGTTTCTTTAATCCAATTAAGTACACTCTCAATATTCCAACTAGTTGTTACTTCAAAACAAACTCAGCTTATACTCTTGTTACTATTAATTCACACTCTTGTTACCGTTAACTGGATAAAGTTACGACTTTAGTCAAGCAACACTTCAAGTAACCTTTTCACACCTATTCCTTGTGGGATTCGACCCCAACCTTGTTGGGTTATTATATTTGACATCGACCGCCTTACACTATTTCTTAAAGTGAGAGTATCCCTGAGCAACTAGTCTGGCTTTATTCCTTATGACCTTTCTATCCTCCTTCAATTTGTTCTGAAGACACTTTGTTCCGATTACAAAAACATTTTCTGGATTGGGTATCAGATTCCACACGTGATTTTTACCGAACTGATCTAACTCTTCATACATTGCTTGAACCTTACTTGAATCTTTTAGAGTTGCCTCTATCTTTGGTTCAACCTGAGAGATTAATGCAATATTTGCTTTCTTTTTGAGAGCTCCTCTGGTTTTCATTCCTTCATTTTGATCCCCTATGATGAGTTTTTGAGGATATTCAAGCTCTCTTCTCCATTCATTTGGACGCACTATATTAGTAGTCGACTCGATTGGATGATCTGGTACACTGCTACTGATTTCATTAGTTGACTCTATCATAGTAGATATATTAGTCGACTCTTGAGATTTGCTTGTCTCCTCAATTTTTTGAGCTTGATCTTCATCACCTGCAGTAATTCCTTTCTCGACCAAGGGATTATTTTCATCGAGTATAACATGTACAAATTCTTCCACACATAATGTGCATTTATTATAGACTCTAAAAGATCTACTATTTAATGAGTAGCCCAGAAAAATTCCTTCATCACTTCTTGGATCGAATTTACCATGGTTGCCCTTACCGTTATTGTGAATAAAACAGTTAATTCTGAAGGGATAAAAGTAACTGATATTGGGACGTTAAACTTTCCATAATTCATAGGTAGTCTTCTTCAGAATGGGTCTTATGAGACATCAGTTGAGAATGTGACATGCTGTACTTACACCTTCTGCCCAAAAATAATTTGGCAGTGAATGATCTAGTAGCATGGTTCTTGCCATATCTTGGAGGGTTCTGTTCTTTATTTCTACAACCCCATTCTGTTATGGTGATCATTGTGCAGAGAAATTATTAGTATATCCCTGATTATTACAAAAATCTTCACATGCTCTACTTTCAAATTCTCCTCCATGATCACTCTGAATTGTTGAGATCAGATATCCTTTTTCTCTTTCAATCTTTTTGCAGAAAACTTAAAAATGTCTTAATTCTTCATCCTTATGAGATAAGAAAATTACCCAAGCGAAACGTGAATAATCATCAACAATAACAAAGGCATACCTCTTTCCTCCTATACTAGCAGTTCTAGTAGGCCCAAATAAATCCATACGAAGCAATTGCAAAGGTTTAAAAGTAGATACAATATTTTTATTTTTGAAAAAGTTTTTGATCTGCTTACCAATTTGACATGCATCACAAATATGAGTTCTAGAAAAATTCAATTTGGGTAGGCCAACAACTAACTCATGTTTGGACAATTTTTCTATCAAATACATTCTAGCATGACCAAGTTTCCTATGCCATAACCATGGATTATCATAAATAGATGTTAAGCAAATATGACCATCTATCTTTTCAAAACCATCAAGGATATAAACATTTCCATATCTTTTTCCAGGAAGGACTGTTTTACCTGATTCATCTTCAATAGCACAACCTATTTTCTTAAAATTTACTTCATATCCTGAGTCACATAGTTGATTTATGCTCGGAGGTTGTAGTTGAGTCCATCGATGAGATAAACTTCAGTGATGTCACAGTTGTTATTAAAGGGAATTGTTCTAGTACCAATTATTTTACCTTTTGAGTCATCCCTAAACTTAACGCTTCCTCCATCAATTTTGTAACTTCTTTGAACAGGTTTTTATTGCCTTTCATATGACTGGAACACGCACTGTCTAGATACCATTTTCCTTTGCGGCTTATTCTGTGGTGTTCCTGCAAAATAAAGTGATTACTTTCTTTTAGGTACCCAAGATTGGTTGGGTCCTAGAGGGTTAGTATTGCTAGATTCAGAATTGTTTCCAAACCTATCCCAAAATGTTTTGCATGATAAAAACGACAAAAAGAATATCTGTGTCTACTTTTGTTACAGTAGTGACACGTAACTTCTGACCCACCTTTAAGTCTTTCATTAGTTTTAGTACTAGTGGACTTCGTTTTTGGTTGATCCTTTTCCAGTTGACTTGTAAGTTGTCTGGTTTGACCTAACAGAACTGTGACTGGTGGATTTGCGCATGCCATTAAGTTGCATTTGCAATTCCTCAAACTCTTCTTAAAGTACTTCTTTTTCAATTTCACATACTTCTTGTTTGAGTTTCCAGTCTTTAACCTCTTTATTTAGTCTCTTAATCTCATTCATCATTTTTTGAGATTCTTTCAAAGTTAAATCAAGAATATCCTGCAATTCATTGCATCTTTCACATTCATAAGATCTTACCTCACTTGTTTCACCTCGTGCCATGAAACAATTTTTATTTTCGTCATCTGAAGTGTCCTCATCTGTCCAGCATACTGAGGAGCACCGCTGAAAGTGGTGGTGAATAGCTTGGTGAACCTATCAAGCCTCCACAAAGCATCCGCGGACATCGCTGCACCATCGCCGGTCTGAGCTGGAATACCAGGCTGGGCTGCCACAGCTGGCTGAACCGCTGGAACCTGAGGCTGAGGAGCTACCTGCTCCGGAGTACGCGTAGCGGGGGTCTGAACTCCTCCCCCAGCCTGAGATGTGGCCGGTGCCGCGGGAAGCAAACCCGCTCTAGAAACACTTTCCATAAAGCCTTCCAGTCGGACTAAGGCGTCCTGGAGTATTGGAGTGGCTATGAAACCCTCTGGGACCTGAGCTGGGCCCACTGGAGCTGCTGGTGCTGGAACCTCCTCATCGTAGTCAACATGAGGTTCCACCTCTGGGACTGCTGCTCGGGGCTAAGCTCTGCCTCGGCCTCGGCCTCTGGCATGGCCTCGGCCTCGCCCTCTGCCCCTGATAGGAGCTGTTGCTGGGGGCTCGGGCTGCTGTGTGGTAGAAGAGGAAGCACGTGTCCTCGCCATCTGCGAAAGAATAGAGTAGAACGACAATCAATAGTTGAGAAACAAAATCGCACGACAAGAATGAACAAAGTGAAAATTTTCCTAACTCTGTAGCCTCTGGGGGATAAATACAGACGTCTCCGTACCGATCCCTCATACTCTACCGAGCTTGTCCGTGAGTTGTGAGACCAAGTAACCTAGTGCTCTAATACCAACTTGTCACGACCCAAATTTATCCCACCATCGGGCATCGTGATGGCGCCTACTAATGTAGCTAGGCCAGCCAAACAATACAACATTTCTCTATCCACCCGCAACAATATATTATTCTAACAATAATTAAATAAGTGCGGAAGATTTTAGATTTAACGAAACGATATAAAAATGCGAAAGTTTCTAAATACACCTCTACCTAGTATCTGGTGTCACTACTCATGGACTACTAAGGAGTACTAAAAACATCAGTCTGAAAGAAAATACACAAGAGTCTGTCTCGATACAAATAAATAAACTGAAATATAATAGATGAGACTCCGAGCCCGCGGACGTCAGCTAAGCTACCTAAGAGTCTCTGGACTGAAGGTTGGCTCCCGGTCTAGAACTGCTGCGACTGTCCGTAAGCTGCCTCCTGATCTGTGCACAAAAAGGCATAGAAGTGTAGCATCAGCACAACCGACCCCATGTGCTGGTAAGTGCCTGGCCTAACCCCGGCGAAGTAGTGACGAGGCTAGACAGGACCTACCACAATTAACCTGTGCAAACATAATATACAAGTGCGAGAAAACAGTAATAAAATAATACAAAGTAAAATTGGGAGGGGATATGCTATCGGGGAGTACTAGATGAAAATGGAACATTAAAAACAACAGCAGATCTACTCCGGGTTTCATGATGCATATGTTTACAGTGGACGACGCGCCACACGATCCCGTAATGTAGTATATAAGTGGACGGCGCGCCACACGATCCCATAATGTAGTATATAAGTGGACGGCGTGCCACACGATCCTATAATATAATTCATAAGTGGTCGGCGTGCCACACAATCCCATAATATAATTCATAAGTGGTCAGCGTGCCACACGATCCCATAATATAATTCATAAGTAGTCGGCGTGCCACACGATCCCATAATATAATGAATAACACTGATAATCTCTCCAAAGAAGGTCCCATTAGGGAAAAACATCAACATAACAATTAAACCCGACAAGGGTACAACTAATAGCCCAACTATCCCGGCAAGGGAGAATTCAATTGTGTCAGTCTACTCGTCCCGACAAGGGAATCATTGCTTCACAAACTCTTTTAGTTCATTTCGTTCTTATCCAACACTTTACATGGAAATTATCAATTTAACTAGACAGTTGTGTCATATCTTTCGAATTAAAAGTATTTACAACTCACGGTCATGCTAGACACCGGTGTATAGATACTTGTCACCATGCCTATACACCGTACTCGATCATTTAGCAAATAGCAATCAAAACACTCAAATCCTATTCCCTCAAGCTAAAGTTAGATCAAACACTTACATCGAAGGTTTACGGCCAACTCAATCCTTAAGCAATGCCTTTCCTTTTGAATTTAATTCAATCGTATCTATACATAATTGATTTAATATCATCATTAATACTCAACAATCGAACCCAAATGGCTAAATAAAATCTTTCCAACATTCTGCCCAAAATTTGCAAAACCGACCCCGGGCCCGCTTAGTCAAAACCCCAGGTTCGAACCAAATTAAATTCACCCATACCCCCGCGAGTTCAAATATATAATTTGTTTTAAGATTCGACCCCAAATTGGGGTCGAATCGCCCAAAATTCTCAAAAACCTAACTCTACCCAAAAACCCTAACTTCTACTTTGATTTCATGTTTTTAGGCCTAGAATTTAGTGATTAGTTGATGAAATAGTGAGGAAACGATGTTAAGAAAACTTACCCAAAGAGTTATGGAGGAAGGGAAGCTTGGAACTCGTCAATGGAGGGTGGAGAAGAAAGGTCCGTGTGAGAAAAGTGTAAAAATCTCGAAGTGGACTGTTCTGGTTTTATTAAAAATTACTGAAGCAATTTGTTCTACGTGTTCGCGATAGCAGGGTCAATGTTGGCAACTATCGCGTTCGCGGACAAGGCATGCGAACGCGAAGAAGGAAAATATAGGGGCCCAAAGACTGGTCTACGCGAACGCGTTGGGCCTCACGCGAACGCGATGGAGAAGCGACCTAAAGCTTCACGCATGCGTGGACCCAATTGCGAACAGGAATCAAGAGATTCCCTAAAGCAATGCGAACGCGAGCCCGGGGCCGCGCTCGCGAAGAACAAAAACTGCTGGAAAAATTGCAGAAAAATCTGGTGAGTTTTTAAGTGCAAAAACATCCCGAACCAACCCCGAAAACACTCCCGAGCCCTCGGGGCTCCCAACCAAACACACACACTAACTCAATATCATCCTACGAACTTGCTCAAGCGATCAAATCTCTAAAATAACATCAAAATCAAAGAATCAACCCCCAAAACTCAAAATTTTCATTTCAAAGTTCATAACTTCCAACTTTAGCTATTTAGGTCCGAAACACGCCAAACGACGTCCGTTGTCAACCAAACTTTACAGATAGCGCTTAACGCATATTTAAGACCTGTACCGGGTGTCGGAACCAAAATACGAGCCCGATGCCTATATTTTCTAGCTCATTTTCATTTTTATTTTTCCTTAATAATTTCAGAAAACAATTTAACAGAAAAATTCTTTTACCGGGGTTCTGGACATCGGATTTCGACTCCGGGCACATGCCCGAGTCCCATATTTTTCTACGAACCTCCCAGGACCATCAAATCATGGGTCCGGGTCCGTTTACCCAAAATGTTGACCAAAGTCAACTATATCAATATTAATATCATAATTCTTTAAGTTTTTCACAGAATTCACATATTTTAACATAAAAACTTTTCGGCTTCGCGCCCGGACTGCGCATGCAAATCGAGGCAACTAAAAATGAGGTTTTCAAGGCCTCGGAAGCACGGAAAAAGGGAGAAATACATTGATGACCCTTTGGATCGTCACAACTAGTTTGTCAATTAGTCGACTAGATGCAATAGCCTAACAGTTATAATAGCAGAATGTAAAACACAAAAATTAAGTGCAGGAATTAAAGACACTAGAATTTTATACTGGTTCGGATTCAATGTGAATCCTAGTCCAGTCCCCTTGGGCTGCAAGGGAGTTCTCTTTAGTAAATGCATTTATCAGAGTACAATAGAAATGTCGTGATAGATCAGTTCTTATAATACTCATATCTTTTGATACAATGCCTTACCAGTGTTGTACTCTCATTTTTTCTCTGATTTGTTACACAACAAATCATAAATAACTACAATGTTTGTATGCAGTAGAACAAATAAAGATTTTTGGTTCGATCAAAGTATGTTTGTCTAAGGCTTGATGCTGAGTATAAATACTTTGGTGAAGACCGTTTGATGACGAGACTTGACAGCCCAAGAGATTTGACACTTGGAAAGAGATTGATTCTTTCCAAGAATAAGATTGCTTGCCGTTGCTCTTCTTAATGAGAGGAAATTAACAGCTTTCCTTCTACAGTTGTTAATAATAAGGGTTTACTCCTTGATTATTGGTCCTTCCAAAATTATCAGCTCAGCTACTCTTCTCACAGAATCTTCGATGCTTTTGACTGCTTCAATATTCCGGATTTGAATGTGCTAGCCTTGATTAATGCCTTAAGTTTAGACTTGCTTGATTCTTTCCATCGTAGATTTCCGTATTCTTTGCTGACTGATTTATAATCTTTGCTGATTGATTTCTTTCCTTAAGCATCCAGATTTGCTGACTGATTCCTTTCCTTAAGCATCCGGATTGACTTCAGCAATCTTGTAGTAGCTCCTTGATTCCTTGTTCTTCTGTAATTGATTTCCTGCACAGATATATTATTTGCATCATTAAAATTAGATCTAACGCTCTTCTTTTTGGTGATGGCCCTTAGCCTTAGGGTGTTATTTCGAGCTTTCATGGAAATACTAACCCGTCGTTGTTCGATCGAGGTCGAACTGTCCTTTTTAATAATGAAGTCTCTTGGCCTTAAGGGTGTTATTTCGTACTTTCATCAAAATATTAACCCGTTGCAATTCCCAATTTTTCAGAGAGTTTGGTATCTTCTGGGGGAGTCCCAGCTCGCCTGATTTTATTTGCATCGGGGAGTGTGATGTCGGAGAGCAAAAAATGTTGCCGCTTTGCTCACAGTCGTTTCACGCACAAATTAGATTTTCCCTGTTTACCCCTTTCGTTTTCCGATCTGGAGATGTCATTGGTGAGCGGGACGATGAATTACATTTGTGCCTCGAGGATTTCCCCCACGTCGGCCTGGTCCTTAAGTCCTGGGAAGGCTCCCTCGGGACACCTTCTTGGTGAAGGAGAGGGGTATCACTTGATAGGTAGCATTCCCTAGGAGTTGGGTTTCTCTAGCGGACCATATTTTGGTTGTTTTGTAGTAATTCCCTATTCTTCAACTGGGATGTTTCCTTAGTCGCTCGCCCGCACGGTGATTGCATTCTTGTTTGAGCAAACATCAGAAGGTAGGCCAGGATGATATTCTTCTTATCCCGATTCGATGAGTTGGCGAATGAAGGTGGATCTGTGGCGTTTCTTGCTTTACTTGGCGTTTCAATGGTTGATGGGGATGGCATTTTTTGAATTCGGTAACCGTATTCAGCTATCTTTTTCCCCCCTTTTTGTGCCTTTGTCTTGTCCGAGCTAGGCTCGATTTGGTTGGTTGATGGGCTGCCCTGCATGCGGGGGAGGATGTTGGTTGCAACTTCTGCCTGTATATAGCATCATGATCTAGGTTGGCGTATGAGGTTTACATACCTTTCCTTTTGGTGGGTGATCATGTTTCTGAATTTTGATCTGGAGGAGACTAGGAAGTTTTCACTAAGAAATCTCCACAAACAATGCCAAATTGTTTGACTCAAAAGATATTGAAACCTTTTTGATTAAATCAATTAATGAAGATGAAGAGGTAAATCTTAGTCAAACATAACAAACTCCAGATCTATAAGCAAATCAGAAAATGATGCATAAGATGAAATAGGGCGATCAATTTTATTGAGGTTTTCTCATTCTCTTTTCCACCAATTGATGGAGATAACTGCTTTACATAGTCCATGAAAGATTGTTTTGTCTTCCATTTGGTAAGCAAATTACAGAGGAGGGGAAGAGAGAAGGAACCCCCTTCTCCAGGAAGGTTCCCTCCCTATATATAGTTATGGAATCCTTACTATGTTCTTAGGTCAATGCACTTTCATACCACGTTCGCTTTTGTCGTTTCCTGAGTATTGTTCTTTAACTTGGCGGGTATTGTGAGTACCGGGTTTGAAACAAATCATGTCGTCTTCCACTATCTCGCCGCTTGGACGAGATCTCGGTTGTGTCAACTGCAACGGTCAGATTTTGACCAATACAATGCTCCAAATAATTTTTTTAATCCTAGTAAGATACAATTATATAATGTATTTTTCAAGAAAATAATATAATAATATAAGATAAGTCATAGCATTATACTAAAATATTCAATAATAAAGATGATAAAATTGCAAAAAACAAATGTTGCTAATTAATAAGCCATAATGAAAATTAACATAATCTAAAAATACTATATAGGTCAAGCTAAAATAAGTATAGCTAATAAGTACTATTAATTACATAACTAAGCAATGAAGAAAAAGATAAACTAAGTTATGTATTTTTATTATAAACCAATAAAAAACTAAAAAATAGATATATATAACACTATCATCATTCCTTTGTTGAATTGGGGTTTTTTATTAGTGTCACACCTCCTTTTTTCGCTATTTATTCACACCCCGGGAAGGAATATAATAAAAGGAAGGAGTTTTTCCAATTTAAAGACAGTCGGATCGGGATTTATTTATTTAAATTTCAGAGTCGCCACTTGGGAAAATAATGGTGTCCCAAGTCACAGTCTGCGAACTACAAATTCGGATAAGGAATTCTGTTAATCCGGGAGAAGGTGTTAGGCACTCCCGAATTCCGTGCTTCTAGCACGGTCGCTCAACTGTTGTATTTGTTTTTATCTGATTTCTATATATGTTCCATTTTTTAATGTGCATTTATTAATTTTTCGCTTTATTATTTTTACAAGAATTGCAACGTCATGAAAATGTATTTCGGATCACACTGTACCAGTACGCCTGCGGACCTTAATACATTTCGACTTCGTTGAGATTTAGATTTGGGTCACATAAATGTGCACCAGTATTAGGAATGTAATATTATTACAAATCGCGCCTAAAGTATCTACGTCTGTGTTAACTTTGGGAAATACCGTGGAATTTGCTAAACGGTCCTTCCAAATCTAAGATTTTTATAGCAATTATTTGAGAGCCCCGCAATTGTATGTTTAATGTGGCGAGGCTCATCTCAATTTATTTAAGGTCACTCCTAAAGCATACTATATTTTCTACTTAATTTGTCACTACCAATAAAGATCCTAACGAATTAATAATTACCCTAATTAATTAATTAATGGCCTGGATATGTCTTTGGGCCCATGATAAACGTCCTGGCCAATTGGAATCGAATTATTCCTAACAACTACTGAATTTTATCAAAGCAAGAAATTCCGTCCAAATTAATAAGGGCCCCAACACTTTGGGCCTAGGACCATGATCGAATCCTGGAACAGACACGCTCATTTTGCCTAAACATTTACTTACCATATTCCCCTAACACTCTTCTGTGTGTATAGACAAAAACGACAATGTACTTATTTAGATCTCGAATATGGCTAATTGAATTCTAATTAAATGCATGCACTAACTTCAGCTACTGCAAGGTTAAACTTGTTTGAAAGACTGAAAGCAGAATTGGTCTCAGCGCTGTACACTGGTTTCGAATTTAGTCGTTAATCTGATCTATACTTTTATTTTATTTTTTTACTTAACAAAACACAGTAGCAGATTAACTGAAAAGGTATTAAACTATACTAAAGCTCAATTAACAGCTGCACTTAACAGTCTAAAACAAATCTTAACTAAGCAAATTTGATTATTCTATCAGTTTTACTACTTAACAGTTTAACTAATACAAAACAGTCTACTAGCTCATTACAGACAAAATCCTACACATAACACAATCGAATCATGAACAGCTATATTACATATCGTTAATTGATTGATAACTACAAATGAATTCAATATGAAGACTGGCCAACTCTTTATTTATAGATTCCATAGGTAATTCATACAAACAGATTAGACATCCAGCTCAAGAGTCAACGAAAATGTACCTGGAAATTGACACAAATAGAAGAATAAGAAGTCAGCCACAGCAGTCACAACAACAGTTAACTTCCAACAGCTATCAATTAACCAGTGAACCAGGAACTGATTTGAAATCCAGTAAAATTTAAAATTCAGCAGAAACCAGCTCAAAACAATGCATTTGAACTCCAAAAACCATTCAAATTCAATCATATAACATCCGATCCACAAATCCCAAATATTGAGTTTTAGCAACTGAAATTCTGTCGAAACTCTAATGAAACAGTGTCGGTTTCTAGTGTCTACATATTTTGAACTATTATTGGATGTTTGGAAGAATTTTTGAACTAAAGAAGGAAATTGAAATCTGAAATTCTCAGTTTCAAATCTGAAAAACCTATCAGCTATACTGATTCTATTTTTTATCAATGAAACAGTGAATTTTTTACAGTTTTTCGAGATTTTCTATCTGTTTTTGGATTTTTAGAAAGAAACTTCAGATCTGAAAGAAGAAATTAAAGCCTGGAATGCCAACTTCAGATCTGGAGCTTTGTAGATATTTTTGGGGAATTTTTGAGGTGTTCAAACTTATAGGATTCAAAAGTCTCCTAGGGTTCAATCTTTTTTTTTTTTTAATTTAGGCCAGAACTGCCTATTTATAGATTTTGGACTTGGAGGGAAATTAAAAATCAGAATTTATCTTAACAGTCCTTATTTTTAACTTGATTAACAGATTACTACATCCTCTTTATTAAAACTTGTACTAGAACCCATTCTAGAAGGTTCTAGTTGCATCTGCTATGTTCCTTTTCCTTGAATTGTCTATTCTACCCTCACTTACATTTGTTATTTACTAATTCTAACCTTTTTTGATACCTATAATACCCCTGGAACTAGGCTGAAATTACCACAAAACTATTCTGAATTTCCTAAGTACCCTCACTTCCCATTCCAAATTACCAATATTAGTGTTACCCTATTCTAAACCCTAATTGATTTTTAATAGCTATATCCAAACTTAACCACTAACCAACTAAACATTTAAGGCTAAATTGTGCTAATATATAACTAACAGCACTTAATAGAGTTAATTCCTAATAAATCCAATCAACAGTTAATCAAAATCAGTCAAAACACATTCTATATCTAAACAATCAATTCCTCAGATTAAAAATCTACCACATAAAACTGACTATAATGCCAAGCTCAACTAATCTTTGATTAAATCCAGATTAAGCACTTAATGATTCGTTCGAAACAAAAATCACATTAAACTAACAGAATTAAAACTAAGAATGCATATGTATTTTTTAACAGAACATTACCAACACAGTTTCAATCCTGAACAATTAAACCAACTCAATAATAGGAAACGAATTAACCCTATAATTCCTAATTACTACAATAACAGAAATTATCTAGTAAAAATTATCGATTATGATTTTTATTTTATTTTTCAGTTCAGTGCAATACTAGTTTGAGCGAATTTAAAACAAAAATCAAAAATCTGAGGCAGAAGAGAAATCTAAAAGAAATCAAAAGAAAAGGGGAAGGAAATACTTATCTTTTTTTTTCCAAAATTTTTCCCCGGCTCTTTTTCCTTTCTTCCTTTTCCTTTTTTTTTTAAAAACCAAATTTGATTTGTCCAGGAGCCTTTTCTTGAAATCTAAATCACTGTCAGGCTTTCTTGCACACTTGAAAATTTTCCTGCGACTTCTAAGGCTTGAGACCTTTGTCACAACGTTGAGGATGTTAAAAAGGGTGGGAGGGTGTGAATTTAAACATCGGCGCCGCCATAGATGGTGATGGCGGCGCCTAGGGTTTGCAAGATTTGGGGCGTTGTGGTGGGATTTGGGAAAAGCCGGTGGGTGATTGGGATAGAGGGTGAGATGGGGAGTTGTTTGATGCTAATTTGGTCGGATATGGCGACCTGCCGCCGCCGTGAACGATTTCCGGCGGGCGGCGTTTCGGGTGGTCTGTGGTGGTGATGACAGAGAATATGCGAGGAAGGGGGGTTCATTTTAGGGTTATATTAAACCTATTTTATTAATTATGTGTTATGAAGGTTGGACCGTAGGATCATTAAGAATGAAAGGCCAGGATTAACGCCCCTCGAGCGACGTCGTTTTAGGGCTTCCATGGTGCTGGACCGGATCAAATAGCTTGGGGCCTGGGCGGGGTACATAATTTTGGGCCATGGGTAATTTGCCTTGGGATTTTGGGATATTTTTTAGCCCGAATTAAATCCCTCTTTACTCTTATTTTCCCACATTTGTATTGTATTTTCACTTGGTATTTGTATTGTATTGTTTTTTATTATTTTCTATATTTTTATTTCTTTTATATTTTCTGTATTTTTCTATTTTGTATTTATTTTGATTTTATTAAAATTGTTTAAACTAATTAATTTTATTTATGGTAATTTTTCAATTAAAGCATAAAAATGTTATTTTGATTTTTTCTTTAATTTGTTAAAATGAATTAATACCTACTACATGTGAAATTAATTTTCTAAATGCAAAAAATGTATATTTTTTGTATTTTTTTATTTGACATACGCAAATATCATGCAAACAATCAACACAAAATTCACACAAAATTGTAAAAATAAGGAAAAATTATTTATTTTGAATTTCNGATTTTTACCCGTTCGAGTATTCCGTTGTGAAGCATTTTGAAAAGTTTTGACCGCACCCTGCTTCAGAGGTTGCCTACATATCCTGGGCTAAACAGGAATCCGGTCAGTGTAGTTCGGGAATGTCTGGTAGTTGGGACTATCAGGGACTATGATCTCACTGTTGTTGCTGTTGTTACTGTTGTTACTGCTGACTGACCCCTTATTACACCATGGTAAAAATAAAAGAAGCTAGCCTAAGCTATGACTTAGGAATTACAAAAATCCTATCTATGTCTTCTATCTTGTTCTTGTGTTGCCTTGAACTTGTATCTTGTATTCCTCCAATGACATTCTTGTTGTTGCCTTGATGATGATGATTGACCACTTCAATTTGAACTATGTGTCCATTTTCCAGGTGGATTCCTGCTTGCTATTGCTTAAGATTATTCCCTTATTCTTCAGGTGAGTTCCTGCTTGCGATTGTTTTGAAAAAGTATTCCCTTGTTCTTCAGGTGGGCT
>MU754691.1:0-13758 GCA_026770625.1 Nicotiana glauca | reverse complement strand
CTAAAATCCATACATAATTAATGTATTTAACTCATAATAGGTAGAAATAACTTACCTTAACATTGTTGATAAAGAACCTCTCTTGAATCCTCCCAAAAATCGCCAAAGCCATGAAAAATGAGAGAAATGAACCCCCAATCACGATTTTAAATCAAGCCTACTGCCCAGCATTTTCGCTTCTGTGGAACCTTGTCCGCTTCCGCGGTCCCGCTTCTGCGGAATGCTTGCCGCTTTTGCGGCTCCCATCCACTCCAGGCCTTCCGCTTTTACGGTCAGCCAACCGCTTCTGCAGTTCCGCATCAGCGGATCAAGGGCCGCTTCTGCGGTCCTGGCTGCCCTCGCCCTCGTCCGCTTCTGCGGGCTTCTTCTTCGCTTCTGCGGTCCCATTTCCGCAGAAGCGGAAATACCAGATACCAGATACCAGCTGCTTCATCACTTCTTCAAACTCCGGATTCGATCCGTTAGCCACCCGGAATCCACCCAAGGCCCCCGGGACCCCAACCAATCATACCAACCAGCCCTAAAACACATTACTAACTTGCTCGAGGCTTCAAATCATATCAAACAACGCTAAAATCATGAATTACACCCCAATTCAAGCTTTATGAACTTCGAACTTTCTAACTTCTACTTTCGATGCTTAAGCCTATCAAATCACGTCCGATTGACCTCAAATTTCGCACACAAGTCATATTTTACATTACAGACCTACTCCAACTTTCAGAATTGGATTCTGACCCCGATATCAAAAAGTCAACCTCCGGTCAAACTCCTCAAAAACCTTCAAATTCTAACTTTACCCAAATTTCTCCAAAAGGACCTACGGACCTTTGAATTCACTTCCGATCACGCTCCCAACTCCAGAATCACCATACGGAGCTATTCCCAGACTCGGAATCCCAAACGGATATCGATAACACTGAAATGCACTCCAAGCCAAACTTAAGAAATTCCTTCTAAAATGCTAACTTCCACAATAGGTGCCAAAACGCTCCCAGTTTATCCAAAATCCAATCCGGGCATACGCCCAAGTGCGAAATCATCATACGAACCTGTTGGAACCTTCAGATCCCGATTCCGAGGTTGATTACTCAAAACTCCAATCCTAGTTCATTTTTTCAACTTTAAGCTTCTCAAACTTAAATTTTCATTTAAATTTAACTCCGACCTTCCTGAATTTAAATTCCGACCATGCGAACAAGCCACAATACCTGAAATGAAGCTGATTAGGGCCTCAGACTGCTGAACAATGCGCTAGGGCTCAAAACGACCGGTCGGGTCATTACATTCTCTCCTACTTAAACATACGTTCGTCCTCGAACGTGCTAAGAACTATACTGGAGTAGTCTGAAATCACTATTTAGCACCTTATGCACCTTCCCGTGCTATCACAACTCAGTTGAGCACATTAGCTCGATAAGTTCTGAAGATACTCCCTTTTATTCAAACAATTAAGCCTTAGAGCCCAATTCCAACATCCGGAATTCTATGCCAGGCCTGTTTCCAACATAAGATCACCGTATCAATCACTATACGCTGTACTCAAACATTACTGCACAACTCTGCTGAATTCACACTTTGCATCACTTTACTCATAGGAACACAATAACATGAATTAATTGAAATTCCACGAATTCGATGCTCCCATTGCACCTCGTGACCTACATAGGTCTTACTCTAACTATCACAATACCGCCACGAAGGATGAGATGCCGAAATTCGTAATCGACTGCCGAGTCAACCAATCATCAAGTCTATCTTCGCTCCTTAATATACTTCATATATTCAGATTGCACTGATCCTAAATCCGACAATCTCATCTTACCCAGTACGAACTGCTCAGGCAATAAGCCACTCCGAATGCGATCACAAGTCTCATGTTACGCCACAATGTGCCAATAGGCCACCAATCCGAACACAACACACAACATGAAATCGAACTCTGCAAGGAATTACCTAACTCCCGCACTACTATGGACTTTCCTTAGAAAATAGGAAGCGAAACGCACAAAGAAAATAACATATAGAGGACCAGAATCGACATAACACTGTTGCAACGCGCAACCCGATCTAAATAAGATACCCATGGCGGTATGCCACCCGATCCACACATAGATTTCACATAAGGAGTTTGCACTTCGAGCTAAATCTGCTCATTACAATAAAAATATCGAATTTCGATCGCAAGCACGCTAAGTTCATAATACCATCCCTGAGAAAACACATAGCGCTATAGGCTGCAAAACTCAAGCACAACTGAGGTGCGATACAAGATCTGAATCTCAAGAGCCATTCTGCTCACATAACATCATCGCAACGCGGAACCTTAACACATAAGAATTTACTAAGCCGTCTCACAACTCATACGGCGCAATATATCATTACCTGGAATAGCTGACGACAAAATAACACCTCGACTGATCCTCCATAGGGAACGCTCGCTAAAATGAACACCACCGGCCTGATATAAAGCCATGTTCACAAATAAATCCATCCACCGATCTCAAGCTGATTTCTGATTGCACCAACTTGGCCAATGACCTTTCAAAGGTCCGCAGTAACTTCCTTTTTCCTCATAACACATAAGAACAACCATCATAACCGAAGAAACCTCCTGAGTTCATAACCCAATAAACAAAGTGTCCTCCAGGCAAAAATTCTCAAATTTAGTGACATTACCACAATCCACATGCTCGATTTAAATCTTTACTCAATCGAGTGACTACATGTCACACTTATGCAATCTTCCCGTGGGACACGCTCCCACAACCTCTCAAAATAAATAACGGGTCCGCACACCTGAACCACCCACCGGCTGCACTAACACCGAAAAGAGATCAAGAATCCTCACCAGGACGCAAAGCCTTACCAGGATGCAAAGCCTTCTTCACAAAACATCGATCTCAGGCTTACGCTGAAGACAATACCAATTTACTTAATCATTCAACCTTTCCCTTGCTCATACGAACCCGTGACGTCCTTGTCAACACCGAACTACGACCTTGATTCTCACTTCAGATTTCATACTACTCATTGCACCCGACATGCCAAT
The DNA here is from genome assembly GCA_026770625.1 of Nicotiana glauca. Lineage (NCBI taxonomy): Eukaryota > Viridiplantae > Streptophyta > Magnoliopsida > Solanales > Solanaceae > Nicotiana > Nicotiana glauca. The sequence goes on along the minus strand of MU754691.1, from coordinate 10,706 downwards.
ATACGATAGGACATGATTTTCATCATAACTCCGAATTCATTAATATTTTCACATTCTCATCATATAAGAACCTTGCACTTAACTCACTTCAGGAGAATCATAGCAACACACAGGTAATTTCCCATAACTATAGAATATGCAAATCTGCAAGTAGTTGTCCAAGCCACCATAGCCCTTCCGGAATCCGCTTCCACTTAACAAGCCACAACAGTAGAATGGTTTAGAATGTTATCAATTACGGCGGCCGACAAACCTCACACGTATCGCCACAAATAAAACGCATAACTTGATCATGCTGAATGAACGGATCAAGACCCCAACATGCCAAATTCAACTATGGCTAATCAATCCCTTTCCTTCCAATTTATCCTTGAGTGCTTGGAAATAATACTAACTCTCATCAACACATAACATACTCCATCTACACTCATCCGAGTGACCTTGAATTACGAGATCATGCTGTCTCAAATCTCACGAACCATTTCTTACCACCCAATTGCTACATCACAAGTCAAACATCCCGGAACATCCTACGTCTCTCCTCATAAGCTGCTACTAAGCTTGATTCTTGAGTGTACCTATAAGCTCGACATCATTAGGCACCACACTTTACCTCTTGAATTCACTAGGACCGTTACTGAGAGCCACCCGCTCTGACTTGGTCCCGAATATAATCAGCTCCCTGAATCTTCTAGCACATTAATACCCTCTCAATGAAGCACCTGGGAGAGTCACTCCCCTTTTTAATTCGTTTCTATATAAGGCACAAATCCTGAACCTTTTTCCAAGTCCAAACATGAGCCAAGAAGGCTAACCATAGCACATCCTTAATAATTCCTCCGCTCAATTTACTACCTATGGTCTTTTCACGTAGCTGGATTAATCCATCAATATGCTAATAACCAGAAATCACGCAAGTAGTTAATCATACAGCCCAATCATAAGTAGTGGGACTCTCCCACTTAGCTTGAAGCCATCATTTCACCATTCATGAGTTCGCCCGACCTTTTTACCTCTTATTGACTTAACCTCGCGCCACCAATTATCAAGATCTCTCGGGATCTTCCTGTAAATCCCCATCTTTCATATTCTGAGTCATCGTCCCTATTCGCACGATCGATTTTTTTATTGAACAACCAATATAGTTCTTTGCAGAAGCTTCGCCAACCACGCGACCGCTAACCTACTCACGGGGAATAACCCACCTAGGGGATTCACCTCCCGATATCTTCCCACGCCGCTGCACGGGGTACATTCCCTACGACACCAATAGCCCATCCTGAGTCCGAGCTCACCTTCCAGTTGCACAAGTCCATTCGCCCCTTGCGGACATCAATTAAATGTGCGTCAACATCCTTCCAAATTCAGGGTTGTGCTGCACCCTCATCCATTTCATGCAGCTCCTTTCCGCCATATCAATCTTCTGCCGCATAATAGCCCATACTTCTTATCATACCCGCAGGCTTCAATCACCAATCATTAAAATCCCCAATTCGATCCAAACTCTCTTTAAAGCGCGTAGTAATCCTACTACCAAGCCCATATGCAACACCCGCCACTCTCCCACTTTGGCGGAACTCATCTCTTTAATTAACCACTCGACCTTGCTCCTCATACTTGGCCTTCTAGAAGTTTTAAGCACCACCTGACACTTCCCACATTACCTTCCTCATACTTTGCTGCTCAATTGTTGCCTTAAATGAAATCTATCTTCCTAGAACTTGAATCCACAATTTGTTACTGACTTTTAAACTTTTCCGAAGATCGTCTTTCTCGAACTGTCAACATTTGAAATACTAATTCAATCCTAAACCAGCGCACCATGCAATATCTGACAGTTGTACCTCCAATATTATTTCACAATATCCTGCCATAAAGGTCGACTGTAGCAGATTATAACACCGACAAACTTAGTACGTTTAATCAGGACAACAGCACCCCAATGTAGAGGAGAACTCCACCACGCTTGCAATTACCACATTTCATTACTTCCACCAGTCCCCATCTGGCCATCCTTAGTTCGATTGACTTTCCCTACCCGGGAATACAATACTGAATCCCTTGATTACACGCTGAGTAAACCTCCCTTCAATTCATTCACTGCCCCGACACATGGGCAACACCCTACCATTACAACAACACTGCGGAATAATTGCTCATAAGCATCATGGCAACCTGTGCCTAGCCTCAAGGCTCTTAGAAGTTCTGTTACTGAGCTGAAACAACATAATATCCCTCCATAATGCGACTATAATAGTCCAATCAACTATATCGGGAAAATCATCCTGCACCACATTTGTAGTGCCACTGCAATCCTTCAATTTTTTATTTATAACAAGCGCTCGCGTAAGATTGAGTAGGAAGAAATAAAAGGCATAAGCCTCAAAGGAATCGAACTGCACGAAAAGGAAATCAAGAAGGGAAGTACTCCTAACAGCCCCGTAGCCTCCCGAGGATAAGTACAGACGTCTCTGTATCGATCCGCGAGACTCTACTAGACTTTCTCATGACTCATGAGACCGACGGGAACCTAGTGCTCTAATACCATGTTGTAACGATCCAAAATCCACTAAGGGTCGTGGTGGCGCCGGACACCGCCGTCAGGCCAGCCAACTCAAATACTTGATTAAATCTCATTTTAACACTTTTGAAAAATATTTCTTTTATACGTTTTAAACAAGACTCAATAATTTCTTCCAAATAAATAAATAAAATATTTAAACAACTTTTAAGGTTTCCAAATACATCCCCAGAACCCGGTGTCACAAGTGTACGAGCAACTATCGATAAGGAAAGAAAAATATACAACCTCTGTCCGAAATACAGTGGACAAGGAATAAATAATAAAAATGCTGAAGAGAACTATACTAGTTGCGGGTCGTCTCGAACAATGCAGCTCACCTAGTCCCAAAGTCATCCATGCTGCTACGCTCAGCAGGCTGCTAGAGGTGTATATACATGTGCAACAAAAATGCACAGAAGTATAGTATGAGTACGTAATCAACATGTACTCAGTGAGTGTCCCGACTAATCCCGAAGGGGTAGAGACGAGATGGTCAACTTGACACTCTCTAATAGTCCAATGATTTTTTTATCCTTAATATACATATTAAACAGTGGATTTATTTTATAAACATGATTTTAATCCAGATGGAGGAAACAAGTAAACACATAATTCTTTCATAGGAAATTTTCCAAGATTTCTTTCTCATTATTAACAAAGTGATCTCGAGCCAGAGTGAGGCATGTAACAACTTATATAAGTTCAAGGCAGCAATACAAGCATGCACAAATCATACCGAGGTGACTGCCCGATCCAACAGAAATAAATGTGCACTTGCTGAGGGTCGACGGTGTGCCTATAGATGCATCTATTAATCTGCCGAGGCGTTCGGCCCGTTCCAAAATAAACACACGCAGACAGACAATCACTCAAGAAGTCAACATGGAGCAATCATCCAAGAAAGGCCAATTCTCTTTAATAATTTGAGAAAACGAAACTTAAGTCTTTTTAGAAATCTATTTATTAATTTAATGTGATCTATTACCCCGCTCGCGAATCATCCATGCGACGCAAGTACACATAAGATACATGCTCAGATAGCCAATTAGAAATTTTATCGGGGAATAATTATCCAAATAAAATCAATTCTCTGTTTAACTATTCAGGAAATGATGTTTAATCACTTTTTAAATTAATTTACTAATCCAAGGTGATTTAAACAATCCAAGTCATCGACGGGTTCATAACTAATTCAAGTATAATATACTGAAGGGTCCTAACTACCCGAACAATAGCATAATAGTAGCTACGCACGGACTCTCATCACCTCGTGCGTACGTAGCCCCCACAAATAGGAGCATATAATTGATCACTTCACCTATGGGGTAAATTCCCCCTCACAAGATTAGAAAGGAGACTCACCTCGCTCCGAAAATCCGCAACTGCCATTCTACATTCTTCCGAAGACTTGCACCAACACACAATTCTCCAAAACTAGCCAACGATCATATAAATCCATTAATATAAGCTCAATTATACTTTACAACCCGATTTATAACAATTCCTAACCCCAAACGAAAAATTGACAAAAATGCCCTTGGGCCCACGTGCCCGGATTCCGAAATTTTTCGAAGATAAAGGTTACCCATGACCTTAGGAACTCAAATATACAATTTTCTCTTAATTTCATACTCAAAATCGTGGCTAAATTCCAAGAACACAATATTTCTAGGTCTTCCTCTAACCCTCAATTTTCTACCTATTTTCATACTAAAATCCATACATAATTAATGTATTTAACTCATAATAGGTATAAATAACTTACCTTAACATTGTTGATTAAGAAATTCCTTCTAAAATTCTAACTTCCACAATATGCGCCAAAACGCTCCCGGGTTATCCAAAATCTAATCCAGGCATACGCTCAAGTCCGAAATCATCATACGAACCTGCTGGAACCTTCAGATCCTGATTCCGAGGTTGTTTATTCAAAACTCCAATCCTAGTTCATTCTTTCAACTTTAACCTTCTCAAACTTAAATTTTCATTTAAATTTAACTCCGACCTTCCTAAATTTAAATTCTGATCATGCGAACAAGTCACAATACCTGAAATGAAGCTGCTCATGGCCTCAGACTGTTGAACGACGCGCTAGGGCTCAAAACGATCGATCGGATCGTTACATGTTCCAAATTAAGAAGCTTAAAGGAGAAAGTAAAGAAATTCTTTAGGTTTCTAGCAAAGAAAACGGTTGATTGAATATGCTTACCTTTGATGCAAGGAAGAGGAGTACCTCTTTGCTCCTCAATTCTGGTAGCTTTTAGTATTTTAGGGTTTTTATTCTTTTAGTTTATGTTTGGCTCACTGGTGTCTCTAATAGGAAAAGAAGCTGTGATTTAGGCACAAAAAGTTAGAGGAAAATAATTTGGAGGGAACTTTTTTCTTTTGGCAAAATCGTATTTTATTTTTCAAGTTGTAAATTCATGTTTCCCTCCTCCTAAAATCAGACAAACAAAAAGAAGTTAGATAAGAATATTATTAATATAAATATATTTTTATTCCATATAATTTAATTATATTTATCTATTTTAGTTTGTAACTTATTAATATAACTATATTTTATTAACATAACTAGTCTCGAAGCACTTGATCATGATAAAGCTTGAGTGATACTTAGTGAAAATTTTATTTAAATTCAATACATTAATTAATAAATATTAATTAGAGATGATCACCTTATTTATTTGTAGCATATGTGAAACTTACTGGTAATCTAGTAAGCTCCTGCAAAATTAGGTCGAATAGAACGATGAACACCTCTAATTACACTAAAAGGTATTGTTTTGATTTTTTAAAAGGTCCGAGTAGCATAATTATTGTCGAAGCATGCATTTGTTAGGATAAATCTTGAGCGATGCTTGGTGAAGTTTTTGTAACGACCCGGCCGGTCGTTTCGAGAGTTATAGCCACGTTCCCCTATTTTTTTCTTCTTTTGTGTCGCTATAGCTATATTATGACTTACCGGATTAGTTGGTTCGGGTCCGGAGTATTTTTGGAGTGAATTGAGTCACTTAGTCTCTTAAGTTTGATATCGGGGTCGGAATGGAATTCCGAAAGTTGGAGTAGGTTCGTGGTGTCATTCTGACTTGTGTGTAAAATTTGAGGTCATTCGGACGTAATTTGATAGGTTTCGGTGTCGACTAGTGACACCCAATGTCGGGTTTTCTTTTCCGCACTTTTGTTTTAATTTGAACTTCTTATAAAGATTTTATATTTAATGTCTTTGGGATTATCTTGAAAATGAAAATATAATTTTATTTTGGTAATGTGTCGGCTTGCCTAGTACCAAGATAGGCACCATCATGACATGGTTAGTTTTTGGGTCGTGACTGTTTTATTTAAATTCGAGATACGAGTTAATCAATGTAATCACCTTACTTATTTAAATTATCTTATGAGTAAGATCGTGTGCTATTAGGTCGAACTGAGTGATGAACACTTCTAATTAACCTAAAAAGTATTGTTTCAATAGAACGAATCAAAAGCACTTGATCAAGATAGATTTTGAGCGATACTTGGTGAAATTTTTATTTAAACTTGATATAATAGTTAATCAAAGTCAATTAGAGATACTGTGAAATTAAGTCAAAAGAACACCTCTAATTACCCTAAATGATTTTGTTTCGATAGAACACGTCGGAGTAAAATAACTATCTCGAAGTATTTGATCATGATAGAACATGAGCGATGCTTGGTGAAGTTTTATTTAAATTGATATAATAGTTAATCATTAATAATTCCATATGATCACTCTATTTATTTTAATTATATGTGAAACTTACAAGTAGTTAAGATAGTAAGCTACTGCAAATTTGGATCGAATTGAACGATGAACACCACAAATTACATTAAAATTTCGGTAGAACCCGTAAAATTAAGTTGAATCCAAAAATGAACACCTCTAAAATTTTAAATCTTAACATATAATATAAAGTATTATGGGACCAAAGTGTATAATATGCAACTTTGACATATATGTGCATTCCTTAGAACAGGACTTACAATCTCCATAAGCGTCCCTTTATTTGATCTAATTTACATCGTACAAAAAGATCCCTAAACCCTCATCTCTCAAAATTAATTTCTCTTCCAAATTTCTCTGAAATATGAAGCCTCAACCTCATTCTTCATCTCCGCTGGCAGCAATTGGCGATATCATCCGGCAGAGTAAGTTAGGGGTGGGCATAAAATCCGAAAAACCGAATTCCGAACCGGACCGAATTAATTCGGTATTTCGGTTTCGGTTTTTTCGGTATTTCGGTCTAATTCGGTACTATATTTTCGGTATTTCGGTATTTCGGTATGGTTTTCGGTATTAGGATCTTAAAATTTCGGTATACCGAAATACCAAATTACCGAATTTTTAAATACTTTTTAAAATATTTCCCAGCCCACTCCAGCGCCCCAGCCCACTAATTTTTGTAATAATTTCCAGCCCACTCCAGCGCCCCATCCCAAGCCCAAGACTTTGTCTTACTCTTTCCGTCAATTAGGGTCTAAACTCTAAACTGTGAAGAGTAAAGATTAGGGCATTAACGAGCGGCAGTCACAACTCCAACTCCTCACTCACTCCTCAGCCCTCAGTCCTCATAAAATTACATTGGATTTAGGGCGATAGTTTCACAAATTTCGGGCAAACGAAGGCCAAATTCAAAGAGATCGGTTGCTATTTCAGATGCTTGCTATGACTTCAAAGAGATCGGTTGCTATTTCAGAAGCTTGTCTCGAAGTTTTTCTTTTATCCCTTTCCTTATGATAAACAATTGTTTTTAATTAATAAGTTAAGTATTGCTTATATTGATTTCAGAGATGTTTAGAGAAAGTAGTAAACGCATTAGAAAATTTAAATTTATTGATATAGAGTCACGTTTTTATTTGTTGTGTGCTTCTTGCAATTTTTTGAATTATTTAAGTTTTTGAAATTTGAAACAGAAAGTGATCGCTTGAAATAACTTTAGTGTAGTTGGTCAATTCAATTATCTTACTTTGTTAAAGTAATGAAGTGAAATAATCACACCTGATAGGAACACCCTCTCTGTTTTTGTTGTTTTTGTTGCACTGTGTGTTTAATTCTGCTGCTACTGTTAATATTAATTCTGCTACTGTTAATGCTGCTACTGTTGCATATATTTTCTGCCAAAAGATTACATTAAACTTGTCATTTTTAGAGAAAAAATTTGCAGCCTGTTAATGTTGCTACTGTCGCATGTTAGCAGCCTGTTAAAATTTGTTAATACTGCTGCTACTTGGCCATTTGCAGCATGTTTGCTACTGAAGAAATGGCTGTTCGATTTAAAGTTCTGCCAATTCTTTGAATTGATATAATATGGTTATAACCGAAACCATACCGAAACCGTACCGAACCAAAATAAGAAATACCGAACCGTATCGAAATATTTTGGTACGGTATTTGGTATATACAATTGATAAACCGGATACCGAAATACCGAACCAAAATTCTTAAATACCGAACCGAAATACCGAATGCCCACCCCTAGAGTAAGTTTATTTTTTCTCTGTTTTCTGAAGTTTCTTTCTTCTTATTGGCTTAAAACTAGAATTTCTTTTTTCTGTTTCTTTCTAGTCGAAGGTTCACGGTTGTCCCAACTCAAAGAGATGGAAAGTGGTATTATCCAGCAGCATGCTATAGTTTATCACCAGATGAGAAGTCTAAAGTATGCAAGCTCTTGAAAACTATTAAGGTTCCAGATGGATATTCTTCCAATTTATCACGGTGTGTAAAGTTGGAGGATCGTAAAATTTATGGACTGAAGAGTCATGACTCTCATATTCTTTTGAAACAACTGCTTCCTTTTGCAATCCGCGGAATCCTGCCAAACCATGTCTATGAAGCTATTACTGAGCTAAGTATTTTCTTCAGAGAGTTATGTTCAAAAAATGTACGTGTTGATGTGTTGGATCAACTTGCAACTCAAATTCCAATTACGTTGAGCAAAATAGAAAAAATATTTTTACCAACATTCTTTGATATTATGGTGCACTTGGTCATTCATCTTCCAAGAGAGGCTAAGCTTGCTGGACCTGTACAATACAGACGGATGTACCCAATAGAGCAGTATGTTTGTATTTTATAATTTCAGTTTAATTTTATGTGGCTTGTTAATTTTCATGCTAAGCGTTTAACTGAATGTTATATTTTGTAGATTCTTGCGCAAACTGAAATGTTATGTTCGCAATAGAAGTCGACCTGAAGGATCTATTGCTGAAGGGTATATTGTTGAAGAAAGTCTAATATTTTGTTCAAGATATTTACATGGGAATGAGAAAGGGTATAATCTAATGGAAAAAAATGATGAAGATGATCATGTTAAGTTAGACTGTGGATTATCAATATTTGAAAAAAAAAAGGCTGCCCTTTGTTAAGGGATACATTTAGAAATCTTGAAGAGCTTGAGCGAAAACAAGCTCATCTTTATATTTTGAGAAATTGTGAAGAAGTTCAACCATTTTTACGATATATTTCTTCATGGCATTGTACATCGCAATTTGATTTTGTTAGCTTTTTCTCAATTATAATTTTTATTTTTAAACAAGGAGCACGGGCAGAGTAATAGTAACATGAACTTTGATGATTGGTTTTTTCATCGAGTAAGTTTTCACTGTATTTTTTATTTAATTTTTCATACTTATTTAGTATCATTAGATTATTCAATAATTTATTTTTGTACAGGTCATGCAACTGCACAAGGAAGGAAATTCACATGTAAGTGCCGGATTGTATTCTTTGGCTAGAGGTCCTTTTGATGGAATTCAAAGATTCAAGGGGTATGAAATAAATGGTTTTCAGTTTCATACTAAACAACTCGAAGGTAATAAGGTGAAGCAAAATAGTGGTGTTTTAGTAAGAGGAGTCACGAATGGTCAAAATACAAATTACTATGGTATTCTAACCGAAATAGTAGAACTTCAATACTTCGAAGGTAAACGAATTGTTTTATTTAAATGTGATTGGTGGGATGTTGATCACATTGGAAAAGGAGCGAAAACAGATAAATATGACTGTGTTGTGTCAATACTAACCGAAAGTTAGTAACAAATGAACCATTTGTGCTCGCATCTCAAGCAGAATAAGTTTTTTATGTCAAAGATAATCTTCATCCCAATTGGTTAGTTGTCTTGAATGGTCATTCTGCTTATTTTACTGATGGTACTGTCAATGAAGAAACTTTTCAACAAGATGCTCAAGATTTCTCCTATACATTTGAGGAAGATGAAGACTTTATGTATGTCACGACCCCAATCCCGGTCGTGATGGCGCCCAACACAACTGCTAGGCAAGCCCGACCATTTACACTCTCAACCCGAGCATGAAGCTCAAAACCAGTCATTTGAATATCATTATCAACAATAAAGCTAATAAGTTTAAATTACAGATAGATATAAGCCGAATATCAAGATAATGCTGAGTACACTCCCAAAGACCTGGGGGTCATGAGTCTAGAGCCTCTAACAATACACTGTAATAAGACTCCAATAATACATAGTTTCAAAAACTGCGGAAAGATAAGAAAAAGGNGACAGTAAGAAATCCCAAAATATAACAATGTAAAGCTATAATCAATACTCCTACACATTTAACAGTGTAATAACAACAAGTAATGACAAATAACACCAGCAGGTAGAGATGTACAAATGCAATGCAATGCACATGACCGTTGCGGCGTACAGCCCGATCCATTTGGGTACCCGCACTCACTGTGGGGTTCAGACTCCGGAGGGGCTCCTACAGCCCAAGCGCAATATCATCGTAACATTCGCTGCGGCGTACAGCCCGATCCACAATCAGTCCAATTATATGCATGCAAGCCACACGGGCACAGTCAAACTTACCATTTTTAGTTCCAATTATCAGAGATTAGTAATTAAGTGGTTAAAGCCTTAGAATTTACTAGACATTTAGAGACAGTGTTTAACTTAGGACTGATATCATGAAAACATGCTAAACATCATGGAAACATTGATAATAATCCCTACGGGTTCCAAATAATCGGCATACAGCCCAAATATAACCATAACCATCCAAGTAGGAGGTTTGTCAACTAATCTATAACCAATAACACAGTACGAACATCATTCGGTAGGACTAAGCCATAGTCCCCAATCACAATCGACCCCGCACTCA
>MU754689.1:163866-175108 GCA_026770625.1 Nicotiana glauca | reverse complement strand
TGCAAAACTATATATTTTTTTGGAATTTTGGGAATAATTCTCATATAAGGCAAAAATCACGTGCTCACAAAGACTTCAAGAAAATCCTCAACATGTCTGATAATATGGACATCATACACCTTTGGAAGGTAGCCGGAGCATTGAACAAACCAAATGGCATCCAACTAAAAGCAAATGTGCCAAACGGGCAAGTGAAAGTAGTTTTCTCTTGGTCTTCAAAAGTGATGTTGATTTGATTGTAGCTGGAATACCCATCGAGGAAATAATAGAATGACCTCCTCGCTAGCCGATCAAGAATTTGATCAATAAAAAGCATAGGGAAGTGATCTTTGCAAGTTGCACTGCCGCAAAGTGACTCAGAAGGGTTGTCAAAATTGATGTTGAAAAGGCGGTCCATTATGCGATCGCATAATCAATATGCGGACCGCATAATCGCCGCATAAGTTCCTTAGGGATTTGTGGAGGTCAATTCTGCGGCATATTATGCCACCGCAGAATAGAAATACGGTCCGCATTTCGGTCGCAAAACCAGGTAGAGAAGTCAGATTTTTTGAAGCACTTCTGCGGTCCATTATGCGGACCGCATTTCCACTATGCAATCGCAGAGTGCGACCGCAGACCCGACTCGGCTCCAAATTTTCTAATTTTTCAACCCGATCTCTTCTTCAATAAAACACCCCAGCACTTCATTTTTTACACATTTTCTGGGTAAAACTAGAGAGAAGGAAGAGAGGGTTCTTGAGAGAGAAAGTCTCATCCTCCTCAACTGATTTTCCAAAGTCATCCAAGCCCGGAAAATTCCAACTACTTATCTTCATCTCCACTCTTGCAGGTAGAATCCCCAACCTTTTTTTCATTGGTGCCTTATGTGTTGTTGGTTAAGACATCCGATATGATTGCGCAAGTAAATGGCAATAAACGAAGTTGGGATTGAGAATGTGTTATGTGGCAAGGACTATGGAATAAATGACAGAGAGGAATCGTAATTGGTAAAATTGAAATAACTGTGATAACATCCTTTGTGGTTAGTCGTGGAAAACTATTATTGTGATCTAAGTGATATAACGGGCTGTTGAAAAAGATGGAAATGGTATGGATAGTCACCTAAACCTTTTGTGAGTTGTGTTGTTGTTGTTATTGGGAATTGTGGTTGTTGTTCATAAACTTATTGTGGTTGTACTTGTGAATTATTATTGTCGTTGTTCTATGTGAATTGTTGTTATGGTTGTGTTGTTTGTGAATTGTGACTTGTTCGGTGGGATCGGGTTGCATGCCACAACACGAAGTAATAAAGTGTGGGTTGTGGTGATAAGGGTGGCCGTGGTAATAAGGGTGGAAAGTGATCGATATCACTATTGAAATGAAATATGAGAACATTGTGAAATTGAAAATGTGGAAATGATGATGGGGAAAGGAGAGTTTGTTAACTTGTCTGCCTTGGTTGTCTTCCTTGTGTGTACTCAATTGTTGCTTCCTTCTATTGTTCAATACTTGTGTATGGCTTGAGGTTACTTAGGGTATGGTTTGTTATACATACCACTACAATTCAAATGTACTGACGTCCCTTTTACTGGGGGTGCTACATTCGTGTTATGATTGTAGGTGGATCCGCAGCAGGTACTCCAGCCCACCGATCGTGGCTCCCCCTTCGTCTTCCATCAGCTTTCTTGGAAAACATCCATTTGCATACTCCACCGACAGATCCTGAACTACATATGGCCCAATTCCTGTAAGACCAGGGATATGTTGGCAACTTAGGAACCAGAGCGCGGACAAATTCTTTAAACTATTTCGTTCTGTCAAATTGGTCATCATATCTTTACCCAACAACTCTTTCACCCTTCCCGGGAAAGAGGGGCAGCTATTGATACCCAAATTTTCCCTCATATATAAACATGTCCAAGTTTTTTATTATTTTTTCCAATCTTTAAAAGATTTTTAAAACAAATTTATTTCCCTATTTTAACAGTACAAAACCAATAATTATTCCCAAAATTATTATTTTTGGTGAATCACTAATTTTATCATTATATTTATACCAAAATATAGCTCAGGTAATTTTTGCACATTTTTATAAATTGTTTTGGTATTTTTAAAGCTAAATTACACTTAATTGCAATACTAGCCTATTTTAAGTATTAATTGAGTTTATAATTACAAATTTGATTCCAGTATTATTAATATAATATTTTTATACTATTAAGTTATTTAGCACCTTTAATTTATTTTCCGAAATTATTTTACTATTTTTTATAAAATGAAAAGGGAAAAAGTGGCCATTTAAAATATAGCCCTATTTAATTTCAATTTTAGCCAAAATTGACCCCCTAATTAACCCAATTTCAATATCAAACCGGACCAGCCCAAATCCTAAATTACCCGACTCCTAAACCAATTAAAACTGCCCAGCTCCATCTTTTGATCCAACCCGATGATCATTTTGATCAACGACCGTGATTCCCCTTCCTTTTTTAATTCCCCAAACCCCCCAACACTAAACCATTCTCATTAGAGACTCCACCTCGAAACCCCTCTCCTATCTCAGGTTCTCTCGAACCTTCCTTAACCCTAGCTGCCTCTAATCGCTCCCACCTCGATACCCACCGGAAACCATGGATTCTCCGGCCATGAGAGTCTTATATTCACCTTCTATCGTTCCTATGTGCTTGATAATTGAAGATTCGAGGCCAGACCTCGAAGGTCTTCACTCAGAGCTTCGCCGACTCGAGGTTTCACGGCCATCTCTGGCCTTGCTCTGGCGTATCTTGGCCTTCTGAGCCTGATTCAAACCTCTCCGACTCAGATCGGTGACTTTTTAAAGCCTTCTCATTATAGGGTTCTTCTGAAACCCTAACCTTTCGAGGTTTTCTCCGATTCTTTTTAGATCTGTTGTGTATATATGCTTCACTTGAGTTTTCAAATGATTTCCCTAATTTTTCCTTTGAAAATTACTTTCAAAACCCTTCTTTTCTGATTTAGGGTTTTCTGGATAGTATTTAAATGTTTTATGATTTTTCTTCATTGTTATTCGTATTGTTTCTCTTACTGTGTTTTCTATATCATGTTCTCGCATGTTTTCTACTATGTTCTCATGTGCTTTTTACTATATTCTAGTATTTCTTCTACTAAGACCTGCTATACTATACCTTTCTACTGTGTCCTTTGCTATTTTCCTTCTACTGATCCTTGTTTAGGTTTCTTCTGAGAAAAAACATTCTTAAGCATGTTTCTTCTACTCTTTCTATTGCGTTTTCCTGTTTTCTCATGGGTAACCTTTGAGCCTGTTTTGACTACTTGTCTTCTCATCTATGTACTTTATTTAGGGCGGAAACCCTAAAGTTTAAGGGGGGGGGGGGTTCTGCCAGGTTTGATCATATATTTGACTAAACTAGGGTTATTTTAAAACCCCTAACTCTTTGAGTCTCTGAACTGAGACTGGACATTTGTTTTCATACAATGTTGAACCTCTTGCTAGACTCTTCTACACTGGAGTTTCTACTAATTTTACAATGGCTCGACAAGTTTCTTTTATGTTTAAAATGTCTATATGATTTATATGTGATGAATCCTTCTTCAAAAAGGTTTTCAAACTAGTGATTGACTCATAATTCCTTTTTAATAGGTCTAATTGATTATTTTCTAATTTTCCTTAAGTTAAGACCTTTTCATTTTCTAACTTGGTTCATTCATAACAAATCTTTGACCTCTGATTTCTTGGCTTTCGATTGATTATTCTTTCCTTAAACTGTACAACCGTGTATTTCATAAACCATGTCCATAAATATTTTCCCTCAATCGTATTCTTTACACAATTGTTTGATTAATTTCTTTCCTTAATTGGTTTAACCCGTTTGAATCTGAATCCCTAAATTAAGGGAAACATTGTGTAATTGACTTACAATCAGTCTTTAATTATTTTCTTACCTTATTTTCTCATGAATTTCCTACTATAAATACATGACCCTCTTTAACACAAGGCGATTAACACACTTCAGACCTCACAATTTCACAATCTCTCCTAAGCTCATACTTATAGTATTCTGTCTTCCTATTTGCACTTTGGCTTTTACAAGACTACTGCCTTTCCTACTTGTTTCTTTGAAGCTGGTATGTCCTAGTTATTGTTTCAGCATCACTCCAATATATTTACATACAGTTTTTATGTCTATATCTGCTTTACTGTCTATGTAGAGTTCAATATTTAATATTCTTGGTTTCTACTGCCTATTTCTAGTGTGAATCTTTGCTCCCTATCCCATTACCCCTATGTGTTTATGAGTGGTGACTTAGGGCATGGCAACATCAGTTGTTGTCCATGAACTGGTTTCTGAATCAATGAGGTCTTAACCTCTAAAATAGGCTGGAGGGTATGGCAGTACATCCCATTGCCAGGTATGCCCATCAGCCTGTTCTTCTTGTGTTCTTGTAAATTCCCTACTCCCTTTTACCCTTATATGCTTTGATTTTTAAACTATTCCCTTATCCATTTCCCCTTTCAGATTTCCCCTTCTGCACTTGCACTCTCTCTTAGCTTGTAAGTTCTGCCCCCTCCCCCCTCCTGTGAGCCATGCCTTGGGACCTTGAGTTCCCTCTAAACTTGGACACTTGAGGGCCGGCCCCTCCACACTGCACTATTGTCCTGGTTTGGTAATGTATTTGGGGTGTAAGCACTGCCCGGAGTCCATAAGGCTCTTAGGAAACTCTGACAAACCTCATGAGAGAAAGGCTTTTGAAATCTGATCTTTGGAGATGGTTTACTTCATAGTTTAGACAGGAAGTCTGAATCAGGCTCTCTTAGGTTTTAATTTTAAATTTTTGATGTATTTTCTTTATTCTCTTTGGGCTGTAATAACTTTGTAATAAACTTTCGGGATGTTTAGTGAAAAGGGAGGGGTAACTATGTATGAAAAGGGTAGATAACTTGCCTATAGGAATCTCTAATTTTAGTATTTCTCATGTAGTTACCATGCCTATAAGACTTCTGCACTTTCATATAGTTACCATGCCTATAAGACTTCTGCATTTTTATATAGTTACCATACATATAAGACTTCTGCACTTTCATATAGTTACCATGCCTATAAGACTTCTGCATTTTCAGATAGTTACCATGCCTATAAGACTTCTGCATTTTTATATAGTTACCATGCCCATAAGACTTTTGCACTTCAATATAGTTACCATGCCTATAAGACTTATACACTTGCATATAGTTACCATTCCTATAAGATTTCTGCATTTTCATATAGTTACTATGCCTATAAGACTTCTGCACTTTCATATAGTTACCATGCCTACAAGATTTCTGCATCTCATTTAGCTATCATGTCTATAAGAAACTCTGCATTCTCATTTAGATGCCATGACTATAGGGATTCTGCAATTTCATGTAGATATTATGTGTATAGCTTCTGCACACCACGTAAAGAATATGCCTATAGGTCTTTTTTGATTCTTTCATACCTGCTTTAACTAGGCAAACTTATCTATAGGCCCTAATAACCATAAAATATAATCAGATACGCAACGCTTAGATATCATGTTGTAGAATTTCTACATTCTTCTATGTATATAACAATGTTTTAAGTTGGCAAACACATAGAAAGCATGCCTATAGGGGTTCTAATCTAAATAGCCTCATTCTTTTTTAAGTTTTAAATTGGCATTAATAACGCGTTACCAATGGTAGAACCTGTGCTCGTTTTTTACTAGCAACTTTCTTTTTACCTGAATCAATCTACAACCAGTTTTTCTTCTTTTTTTCTGAAATTAGTAGATATCATGCCTATAATTTTCTTCTATCACTTAGGCAAGCCTAGGGATAAACTTATAAATTGAATCGGATTTTTTATTAACTACAACCAGCAGATAGGCCTGATTTGGGCTTCTTATCTAAACTATGTATTCCACCAATTCCTTTTAAATTTTATATAGACCCTAATCATTATTTAGACCCTAATCAGTACGTGTAAGACATGCTAAACTATGTGTTTTCTCTGATTTAAGGAGGTTTGTTTGAGCCTTATTTGTTGAGTGCTTTTCCCATATTTGGTATATGTTTTTTGATTGTCGCCTTAGTATTTTAACCGTTTGAAACAACAAATAAGCTAATGTCCCCTCCCTTTAGGATTAGTAATCCCAAATACCTCCGAGATTGATAGATTTGGGACGGGTAAAAGCATGCAATAAGTAAACGAGACTATTCCGCGCTTTAGTACCTAAAGGGTAGAGATGGATATGATGACCACACGATAAGACCACATATATAAGTGGTTACCGGGTGTTGTGTGGGGTGATCCATATTATTTATAAACCTAGGACCCCCTCTATTTTACTTGATTATTTCATGGTTTATTTTCAAATTTCTCAAACTATTTTTTCTTAAAATTCAGCTTTTCTTCCGTTTCTTTTCACTCCATCAAATTGCAACCTTTGTGTGAAAATTCCCTCTTATTTGAAGCCTTACTTGTCTATATGTTATTAGTACCTTAAAGTCACAACAATAACTTGGCCGGGAACAACACTAATGGATTCTAAGGGGTGCCTAACACCTTCCCCTTGGATTAATATCAAGCCCTTACCCAATCTCTGGTTATCCAAATAAAACCCTTCTTAGTGTCCTAATGCACTTTAATCATTAGGTGGTGACACTTCACCTATCTTAAATCCAATTCCAAAAAGGGAACGATTTGTCCTCCCAAATGTCATAAACCCGATTTCAAGAGAAAAAAGGAGCATCGACTGCGCTTCATTAGAAATCAGACCTAAACTTTCACTACCAAACCCGCGGTTAAAAAGTTGCTCAACAGAATCATGAGCAGCAATGTGAACCTCATTATCAAAGATCACTACCGGGGCTTCAACAGACTCGGTAAGAGGAATAGAACGAGGGGGAGAGGCTTCATCATCAGAAACGATCAGTCTACAAGCTCGCGACCTTTTAACCAAGGAACTCCCGTCTTCCTCTTCTTCAGAATCCTGGTCAACAATAGCTTTTCTTTTCGATGAAAAGCCTAAAAGTATCTCTTGGTCCATTTCCAAAGAAATTCGAGAAGCTACGACTGCCTCAGGCCTAATACCTCGAATGGCAAATCTTGACAAAAAGAAAGATTAAAATAAGTTATGAAGAGTTAATAAAAAAGGGTTAAAAAACTCTTACCATGAGTTTTCACTTTCCAGCCAAATCATTGGGAGAGAGTTTTCCAAGATCTACCCTTCATCGGAGTTGTATTTACCAATTTTACTACCTAACCATGGAAATTGGAAATTTCATCAACAACTCCCATGGTTGCTGGAAAAGAAAACGAAAATTAAAACAATGATAATCAAAATTGAGGGAAAACGTACGAGAAAGTTATTAAAAAAACTCACGCGCAAAATTCTACTTATCAGGGAAGGGAATATTTTCTTCACCCACTAAACCAACAGTGGGGGCAGCAACAAACCTAGCATAGCAGCCACAGTCTCTGTCATCTTCTCTACTAACCAAAACTCTTTTACTCCTTGCTACTAAAGTAAAAACACCTTGGCGAAAGAGTCTGGGAGAATAAAGGTAAATTGAATGAGAGAAAGTAAAAGGTACGCCTGCCATGTTGGTCAAATGCCTCAAACAAGCAATAACCCTCCACACTATAGGGCCAATTTGACCTAAACAGACATCGAAAAAATGACAGAATTCAAGGATAACGGGGTCAATAGCAGGTTTAAAACCTAATGTGAAAGGGTATGTATAAACAAAAGAAAACCCAATTAAAGAGGAGGTGATTGTTTGGTTTGCATTTGGAATTATAATAGGGAAATCATGTCTCCAATGGCAGTCTTTACAAACTAAAGCAATCAGACCTTCAATGATTTGAGTTGGGTAAATATCAGCACGATCTAAAGAGGACACTTGATTTCTAAGGGATTCTCTATCATTATATAAAGATAGTTCTGCAGGAACTATTTCCTCCGCTGAAGGTTCACGAAGAGGTTCAAAAGGTTCCTTACCTCTAGAAGAAGACCTTTGAGAAAGAGAACCTCTGGTTCTAGAAGAAGGACTAGAACTAGATGAAGGAAGAGAAGAATCACGTGTGGATGAAGACCCTAAGTTACGCAATCTGCCTCCTCTTCTGCTTCTAATAGGAACATGAGGAAAGTTATCAAGAATGGAGGCTCGCCTAGGGTTAGGGTTTGATGAAGACATGGTAGTACGAGGAAGAAGAAAACAAGAATTAAATATTCTGAGAACTTTATGAGAGAAAGAAAAAAGTAAAAACTATATTTATACTCAGAAGCAACCGTCAAAGGAAAAGTTGTAATAATGGAAACGTCATGATGAGAACTGACGTTTCGTAATTGGTGCAGCCGTATAAAACCTTGAAAAATGGTGAAAAGTCGCAGAATCAACCTAAAGATGCCACGTGTAATGGGCATTAAATAGAAGTGACAAATGAAGCGACAATTCCAGAGAAAAACTGATGGCAACAAATATTTCCGCTTTAATAAAATCCACTTCCCAAATATTCAATTGATGAATAAATAGCAAGTGGGGGAACTATCTGTATTGGAAAAAATTGAGTTAATATATATTGAAGAGATTGAAAGATGACATGCCATGACACAAAGGCTGGTCAAAGAATGATGATTAGCAAAGAGGCACGAGTTGCAACAGATACGGGCAGAGGTACAAGTAGAGGCACGGGCAAATATTCAAAAGGCTCAACGCTCGTACCTATTTAAATCCAAAAATTAAAGAGAATAAATATGACAACACAAAAGAATTCATATACGATATTTAATAAGCATTAAATATCGGAAACGCTAGAGAATCTGTATTAAATTACAATGATTATGTAACGTAGCATTTAATGCCTTTAATTGTCTATAATGGCCTTATTATGACAAAGGCGAAACGTATATCTGAGAAATAGATATAAAAAGGAGGAGGCTGGTTATTTGTAAGGACACGAAACACTATTGGAATATACTAATTTATTTTGTTTTCTTCCGTTCATCTTATTATTAGCAAAATCAATTTCTATTATTCACTTCTTTGATTATCACTAACCTGAGTTCTTCTAAAATACAATTTTGACCGAAATTCCACTTTTTGGTTAAACATATGCGTCATTTCCCATGCCCCAATAAGTAAGCAATTGAATTATTTAATTAAACATAATACATTAATTAAACTTAATTTACAATTATGCGTCAATTTCCATGCGCTATTTCCACTCACTTTTATACCACTAAATTTCTTTGTAGCATTAGTTTTGAATTAATAATGATCTGATGGTACATCCTTCAAAATGGTGGTTGTTTGTTGACTAAGCTTCTTAGCACATCTTGTCTTTCGCAATTCCAAAAATATAAAATAGGGAGTAGTGTGTCGATTGAACATATGATGTGTTGTTTTTTATTGAATCTGCGGCCTACCAGCTATTCAATATTCTATTATAAATACTAAATAATGCGAAGATATATCAAAACACATGGTTACTGATTATAATATTCCATTGCACATAATAATTATTGAATTATGACAATAAATAAAAGCACATGGTTATTATTGTACATTAAACAAATACTAATATAAAAGGTTTGATAATAGTCGGATATGGAAATTGTCTTTTGGAAAATTATTTTCTAACACATACTCCCTCCGATTCAATTTATGTGAACATATTTCCTTTTTAGTCCGTGTAAAAAAGAATGACCAATTTCCCTATTTGGAAATAATTTACCTTTATGCAATAATTTATAGTCACACAATATATGCTTCATTTTATACCACAAATTCAAATGTCTTCTCTCTTTTCTTAAATTTCGTGCCCACTCAAATAAGTTCAAATAAATTGAAATAAAGGAAGTATTATTTAACATGTCAGAAAATTTTATTCCCGACGAACTTAAGGAGTTTGATATGGAGAAAAATATACTTAATTAAATCAAGCAAATGACTTCCCTAGTGGAGTATGAAAAATAAGTTCCATAAGTTACATTCGATGTGATTATTTCAGAAGTAAGGTGATAGTGGTATGTCCCTCTAAGAAATACTAAAATAATCTTTTTTCATTGTATGGGCAAAAGAGGGAGCCTTCTCTCCTTTTCGCTGCACGTTGTTAAAAAAAGACAGCGCCTCTCTTTTTTTGAAGCACATGCAAGATGATATATATATATATATATATAGGAGTATGTGGTTTAACTGCAAAGGAACCAGAAAAACAAAACGCCTTTGGAGAGAGAGAGATATGAGTCAAGCTTTTCCATCATACTGTATTTGGAAATACAGTAGTTGTGAACCCAGAATACATGATAACTCGTCATATGCTTCTGTCAGCTTTGGTAACAGGGCAAATTTTCAATCTACCGTTTGGGGATCATATAGAGCGCGAGAGAGAACAGTAATTATGAGGCCATTAGCATTAATGGATCCTTCAGCTTCACGTCCTTTGGCGGATTTTCATTCAACCACTTGGGGACACCATTTCCTCAATTTTCAATTGCAGGAAATTAGTACCCAAGAAAAACTTGAGCTTGAAGAATTAAAAGAAATAGTGAGGAAAATGTTGGTGGAAACTCCTGATAATAGTACCCAAAAACTTGTATTGATAGATACAATTCAACGACTAGGAATAGCTCATCATTTCGATAATGAGATTGAAACATCCATTCAGAACATCTTCGATGCGAGTGAGAACAATGTTGATGACAACCTTAACGTTGTTGCTCTTCGATTCCGACTTGTGAGGCAACAAGGCCATTACATGTCTTCAGGTAAATTATCTTATTTCTCTCTATCACTTCCCTGTTTTCTTTTCGAATAGTATCTTCAGAACTTCCACCACAAGGTCTCTACTACTTGACAACTCATTTTTTAATATTATTTTAAACCAGATGTATTCAAGAAATTCACTAACAGCGACGGAATATTCATGAGAACCCTTGTTAATGATGTCGAAGCATTCTTAAATCTGTACGAAGCAGCACATCTGAGAGTGCATGGGGAGGAGATTCTTGAAGAAGCTTTAATCTTTACCACCACTCATCTCGACTCCATGTTACCCAACTTGAGCAACTCACTTAAGGCTCAAGTTACTCAAGCCTTAAGCCACCCAATTCGCAAAGCCATACCAAGATTGGCAGCAAGGAAATACATAGACATTTATAAAGGCATGGAATCGCACAATGATTTGCTTTTGAAATTTGCCAAATTGGACTTTAACACGCTACAAAAGCTGCATCAAAGAGAGATTAGCGA